>BGZK01001679.1:0-118513 GCA_005406025.1 Eumeta japonica | reverse complement strand
AAACCATCATTTACAATTTAATTTTTCACTGTCTAAGAATTATTTAAATAAATCTAAACCATACCCTACCTTCTTAATATTTTACAATGACATTAGAAAATCAAATAAGTAACCAAACCAATTAAAAGATTAACCACAAATAATAGAACCAGCACAATCTGCATTTTTTTAAGAATGAAAAATAATCCAAACAATAAAAAAAAAATTATGAAATAACAAAATTGAAGTGCTATTAACAAATTAAACTAAGCAATGGTAATTTCACAGTTATATAATATTTTTTTATATAGAGCAGCAAAAGTTCATTGTATAAGTTAACTAGCATGAAATCAAACTTAGTAGTAAAGATTGCAACATAATACTTGGGCAAGGGAGATATTCACTGTCTTTGGAGTTTGCCTTGGGAAAATGACAACTTGCTATATGATAAATTGCTATAATCATTGACAACAACAAATATTTAGATCATCAATACCTATATATTTTATGTACATACAGTGCTCTGTATACATTATATTCTTATTGAGCACAATAACACAGCAACAATTTCATTACTTCAAAATGATTTTAAATAGCGTGAAATAAAAGAACTTTTAGAAAAGTTAAATTATCTCATTTTTCCAAGGAACAAAGACAGATAAGTTTGAAAAGAAAAACTGTATTAAAGCACAAATTACCATCACAATAGTTAGGACCATTTCTGACATAGCAAATACATATTTATATTATATACAAGAATTGCTTGCCAACAGTCAATTAAGTTATATTTTTATTTTCTAGAAATACAAAACTAAATGTCTTAAAATATTGCTATTACTCAAATCTAATAAAAACCTAATTAAAATATGAAAATAAGTAAATAAATACAAACCTTAATATCAGGTGTGTCAGCGCGGAAACGAATTGCTGGCATTGGGAAATCAGCACGGTCAACATAATTGGGCTGGCCGTTGTGTCCAAATCCTACCCATTCACGATCACCTATCTGTACAAAAACATTACAATCTATACAAACACATAAATTCTATATAACTTTAACTGCAGATTAACTAGGAGGGATCAACAAACGACGCTGTAAAAATGTATATGGCAACAGGAACATGTGATAATAAAAACAATAATCTATACAAATATTAGAAATGTCAATAGGTTAAAAAAAATGTGGATAAAAGCTATAAAATTATCTGCACGCTTATTAAACTTACATGGCCTATATTTGTAACATAAGCATTACAAAAATCATAAAATATTTGAAATTCTTGAAACCATACCAATATACAAAAATACACTAGGAACAGTGGATTTTTTTTAATATCATTTATCTCTATTTTATATTGTATTTTATATCTCTATAATATAAATATATTTAATTTATTATAAAATCCATTTTCTAAAAGTACTTTCCTTATATCATATTCCAGTGATAGTTGATTATAATTATAAGAATACAAAAATGTCTAATTACTCACTGCTATATACATACACATTAAAGTTAAAATTATTTTAAATTCTTACTTAAAAAACATGTAAGTGAATTTATTTGAGTTCCATAGCTATCAAAGTAAAAATTTATTTTAATACATAACAATATTCAAATAAAACTTGGTTCATTTTGCTTTTGATGCTTTTATCAATGCCTATTGGTAACACACCTTTGCCAATTCAGTGGAAGCTAGACGTGCACCAACTGGCACACGCACTGCATCAAGAAGGGCACGGCGGAGAAGCAAATTTGCCATTTTCCTGGAAAATTTAATCTGACTTTACAATGTGAACTTAGAATAAATTCTGTAGCTAACGCTGAACATATTAATCTTCAACTCCTTTTTTATATACAAATATATCTACCGAAGACAGCATCTACATCATCTTTTTACTTCATGATCACACAAAAACTACAAACCCTCTATGAAATGATTACATTGAAAATGCATATAAATCTAAATTTAGACTACAATGAACACAAAAATTGAATGATTTTTACAATATGTCTTGAAATTCAAACTAGTTAAATAAGATTAAAACGAAAAATACATTGAAGAAAAAAGAAATTTCAATTGGCAGACCTACAGCCATATTAGTAGAGTGTAGGAACAGCCTGGAAACAAGATTTAAAATACTTTCATATACACTTCTCATAATGGGAGAAATATTTAAAAAAATATAAAATAGGGTTTTCGAAAATCTTTATGAAGCTTGTTATTCAAATACGCACTGATATCATTTTTACATTGATAGCAAATTTTATACTCCTCAGAAACTTCACAGCAAATAAAAATAAAATGAAGTAAATTCCCATTGCATTTAACAAACTTCAAAATCTAGTAAATTGTATCGGAATAAATACAAACCCTTAATTTGTTTGTGCAAACGTTCAATTAGAGAAATATTTGCAGACACCCAAATAATCAATAGACAGCACTGAAAAACGATAAGGTTAGCCGTATCGAAGTATTACATAACTATAAAATTGTTTGGTTCGGTTTTTGGAATTGGTATCAAACCCCAACTTTAGGCAGAATTGAACGTATAATACCTAAATCGTTTTCACAGCAAGATATCAAAAAAAAACATCCTAAATATATAAATCAACGAAAATTTACATTAAATAAGATTAAACCACGTATGAACAGTAATTGATCATAGCCAAAATTTAAAACAAAAAAGTTAGAAATACTAATACTAATAATAAAATAGGCTTCTAAAATAAACTCAGAATTACCTGATCGGATTTAATCAAGTACTTTAAGATATTGATTCTAATTTATCCTCGAATAGAAAACCCAACGGCGCCCTCTACTTAGTGACATTAAAACACGTTATAAATACTCTATGGTCGCAAAAGGTTTTTTTCTGCTTACTATGTAGACTCAACAAAAGGATAACATTATACAGCCATTGTTTTCCCATTTTTTAATACTAATTAACTTTTGCCCGCACCTCCACCCGTATAGACAAAAAATTATGAAAATTTTTTTCTGAAAAGGAATTTGCACAATACTTCCAAAAAAAGTAACTATGCCAAATTTCAAGTTAATTGGTGATATAATTCTGGAGATCTCATAAAATGGAAAATTTTTTGAATGTGATTGAGAAAGACCCGTCTTCAGTGAGCATTTACGTCTCGAAAAGAGTAACTAAGCCGAATTTCAAGTTAATCGAATTCGTTGATAAAGAAAAGTCATTTTGTCCTTAGCGTATCGGTCTTTGACGTTGTTTTTGTCATTGAATGAATGATTAGTATAGGGTCTGTCAATGTAATAAGCGGTCGTACTTCGAAAATTTTTATAAGTATTGGCAGCCTCGGATACTTTTTCTTGAAAAGTATGTCATTATCCGACTTTAAGGAAAGGGTTATATTTTTCATGTGTATTTTGTGTGTATGGAATATCTCGTTTTATTCAAACCATTGGGTAGATTTCTACAATTAATATATATTTAATTTTGACAACCCAAATGTTTTAGGATAGGTGACACCAAAATAAAATCAAAAAAGCGAATTTTAAGTGTCATAATGTGTACTTTGAAATTTTTTTCCAAAGTAATCAAGTAAGGTATTAAAATTTTACGTTTTAAAGGTTGATTACAAAAATATATACAACTTATGTAATTTAATGGAATTTAAAATAACCAAAATGACAAAACACTATATAAAGTGAAAAATTACAAAACACTATATAAAGTGTAAAGTGTAATAAAAAAAGCTTGTTCCAATAAAAAAAAATGGGTGCGTATATTTATGTACTCACGTGAGAAGTTATACTGCTTTGACATCGTTAAAAAACAGTTTTTAATTGCATGCAAATAATTAACTATAATATTTAATTATTCATTATTAAATAATTAATGACATTAATTAAATTAATAATAAATTTAAGAATTTAATTTAAGTGTATTCATTTTTCAAATATTTATTATTTTCTTAATTTAACATTCACTTTTCGGTTTTATCAATAAGTTTTCATTAAATTTGTTCATTTATACTTATAAATGTTTATATTTTATTCAATTTAATAATAAATATTAAAAATAATATTTTAATTTGATGTTTGATTTAAATTTTTCTCACAATTTTTTTAAAATGTTTTATTAAATTTATTTCTTTATTTTGTAAATATTAAATGACAGATATTTAATAATTTCATAAGATCTAATATTAATTATATTAAATAATAATATTGTAATTTATATCAATAAATAATACATATGGATAGTTAACCTCAATTATATTGGAGCACTTAAAAAAATATAAGCACAATTTTTTCACTAATATTTACGAATGGTGAAAACTTGGCCCATGAGGGGATCGAGCCCGCGGTCTTCGCATTATTAGCACGAGGCTCTAACCAACTGCGCTAATAAGCCATTGAAATGTCGTACAAAAAACCTATATATATTAAAAAACCCGTTAAATTTGTGTTACACAATCTTAAAACTTCACTTTCATCATTTTTTCATAAAGCGCCTAAAAAAGTATAACTTTAAAATATATCGATAAAAGAAATTTATCACGAATACTTCAATGATGGTTGACATTACTAATGACGAGAAAGAAATCTTAGTGTATAGACATAAAGCAGTATAAAGAAAACTAAAAATTACAAATAAAAAAATTATGAACTAAAAAGATGGAAACAAAGATGATGTAAAGAATCATCCAATCAAATATAACAAATATTTGCAGTCAGAGGCATACATGTACATAAGAAGAGTTGCAGCGAGAAAATGTAAATTTGATGCCTCCGAATGCAAATATTTGTCACTTTGATTGGATGATTTTTCACATGTTCCCATCTTTTAGCTCACTTTTACACAGTTGGTATTTTAAAATTTTTAAAATGATTGTTTTTTTCTATTGATGTGTTCTTGTAAAACAGCGTTAGCTAAATTGTCGAGCGTCGCAGAATAAGGCGTAGGGCGCTTGATGTAAAAGATGTGCGAGTAAAACAGCGTTTTTATGCTCGATTTACGCGCTTCGAACGCTTGCGATGATTTCAGGCCGTTATATTTTAGTTTTGTCTTTCTTATCGACATTATATAGGTAGATATTGAGCGGTGCTTGTATGGAAGCGGCGTTAGGTGTATGCTCGCGGTAAAAATTCAGCATTCCGAGGAGGCGTCGAAGCTCTTCGTTAGACTGGAGCTTAGGGTAATCCATGTTAAGTTTGACCTTTTCTGTTGGAGATTTGATACTATATTTTAATACGATATATCCAATGAATTCGACTTCCGGCTGGCCAAAATTGAATTTAACGGAATTAATGGTGATTTCATGCTTTTCGATTTTTTTTTAGTATTGTTCTAAGGTATTCACGACGTTCCCTTAAAGATGCAATCAAGGCGTCGTCGATGAATGGGAATGCAAGGTCTAGGTCACGGAGTACTTGATATGTGCACCATTGAAATGTCTAGTCCGCACTTTTTAATCCAGATTACATGCGGGTAAATTCGAATAATCCCATCAGTTGAGTAGAAATTTAATTTCTAAAGTAGAAAATATCGTTTTATCTAAAAGTTGGTAGGTGAAGTCTTCAAAGCATGTCTACAACATGGTAAAGGTATTGCTACCTTATTACGATGATAATCGAAATGGCCCAAAGCGATACCTAAAATAGGCAAAAACATATCAGATACTATCTAACACTGGATAGCGCAATTCGGATGTCCTACAATAATTTCAACAAAGACGCCAGTTTGAAAGCCTGATATGTAATATTCTCATGAAAATAATGGGTATTAAAAAAAATCGCACTACCATATATCACCCGCAAAATAACGATATCGTTGAACGGTGACATCGCATTCTAAAGACTGCATTACTTACGCAGCTATTAAATTGAAATACACGGACAGACGAATTACCTAAAGTGCTACTAGGTTTTCGAGCTACTCAACGTACAGACGTACCAATAAGCCCAGCGGAATTCACCTAGAGCTCTAACGCCTATAACCTACGTCTACCCGGTGTTACGTTGGTCCAGTGCACCCTTTTGTTCGTTTTATTTTACTATGACTATTATTAAACCATTATTATTAATCACATAGTCATAGTCGGATTGTTGACACTCTCTCTAAGTTTTCCTTTCACTCTGTCTCACCCACTACATCTTCTTCTTCGCTTCCGCTCAATCATCGTCGCCTATTAACACAGGTTTTCTCTAACTAAAGCAAACAATAAGCATAGTCAATACAATAAAATAAAAATGTTAACTTATTAGTTCTATAGTTATAAGGAACTATGCAAATAAACATACAAAAAAAAAGTAATGAACATTTTATGTGACAATTAATTCTGTAAGTTTTCTAAACATCAAAACTAATCAAATCATTGTCGTATTATCAGTAGACATATAGACAGAAAAACAAACAAGCAATAGGTTACATATCCGGAGACACGGCAGTGTCTCGCACCAAATGTACGTTAAACATACGTGAGACACGTGTGACACGTGTGACACGTGTCTCTATTCTCCTGTCATATGCCACCATGACCTCGTCATATTTTTAATTTCATATTTTTTCATTATCACAGCACTATTGACACTTTACACTGCTATAATTTTTTTTTATACTTTTGTATATATTTCTAACAATTACTTTGCCTTCTTAATTATTTATTATTTATTCAGCTACAAAATTTTTGCTTGCGTCTGTTTCCGATTCTACGAGAGATTTTACTAATTTCGGTCGAATTTTTTATTTCGAAATTGGTAGTACTTTAAGTTGTCTGAAGACATCTCAGATATCGATGTTGATGCTTAAGCGCTAATTTGGAATTAATAATTTAAAATTTATATTGCTTTCATGTACTTTTCATAATAAATAATTTATTATAAATAATTAAACAAATAAATTGTTGTAGCACTTAAATTATATTGAATAGTCTTTTTCAAAACAGGCAATAAATAAATAAAATAAAAGAAATATTATTTATTTGGATACATATTTGACGAGGTATTTTACAGCTGTGTTCTTTTTGTTGGATCTGATATTTTTTTTGTAAAAATCAGAGATTTATTTTGATTTTTTGTTTTTACAGGAATAAAAATAATTTTGTCATATTTGTAATTTGTAACAATAGTTTAATGTGTACATGGTGCGACATTATACAGTGAAACTATTTTTTGTGGGTTACAAAATAGTGTGCTGTATTATTATTGTTGCGAACTGCGCTCACAATCTAAAAAAATGAAAAGGAAAAAAAATATCCGAGAATAGAACATCACATTACTCCGTCCCGCTCGCCCCGCGCCTTATCTCTGTCGAAGGTTTTGATATGTTTATTAAATGGATTTATTTTGTGAGGTGGAATTTTCGAGAGACAATAAATCTTATTTGTTCATGTCAGACGTGACATATTTGATTGATTCGTTGTAGAGAATTTAAGGATTGATTTATATTTCAAGAAAATTCTGGATGGCCAGTCAGCAAATATAAATAGCGAAGTGCGGACTAGGACCAAGGAGTTTTATTGCTGCGATAAGTGCATTCACAAGTCAAATATAATAAACGACTAGCGTTCAACTGGTTCTATGGCAATTTATTGTGATTCTATAATATATTTCTGAATATACGCCATCTGCTTTTTTAAGTATTTCCTTTCATCTAATCTTAATCCTCAAATCCTTATAGATATGTTACGCAAGAGTGCACTAAAGTTCATTTAAATCAGTTTCACGATTTTGTGGAGCCATGAAAAAATATACAAACGAACAAACAGACAAACAAGAAAAATGGCTTGTATCCATTCTCTAGTACCAAACTATCTATATACAAAATTTCATTAAAATCGGTATAGCTGTTTAGATGTGCAAACGTAACAAACAGACAAGACAGGCACACTTTCGTCATTATAATATTAGCATGGATTTGTCTGTCCTTTTATAGATATAAATGATGTCATATTATATAATTCTCGCATTTGCTTATCTAGAGATCGTACTGATATTTGCGAGTAGTGCCTATAAGTAGCGCTATATTAATTTAACGCTAACACTTTGTTTTGTTGGTTAATTCAAATAATCCTAGTATAAAACACCACGTATGTGTGAAGATGCTTATAGACAGCGCTGAGAGTATTTTAGAACGCAGTCCATGCATAGCTCAACGTTATTATGTAATTTTCACCACGAAGCTTCTTGCTAAGGTAGGGTTACCCGAATGGGCATTAACGTAAGGGCACTCATCGTTGTCGGACGTGTTGTTATACTTACAACTTTATTTTTGCAATCTTTGGTAAAACGCCCTTCTCAGAACAAAATTTCATAGGTAAGTTTAATAATATAAATTTTAATTCCTTGTTCTTGTCTTATTTTTGTTCTGTCACTAGCAATGGAATGAAAATAATCCTTTTTCATTCCATTGATCAATAGAATTGTTTCGTTTTTTTTTTTTAATAACTTTATAAATACTGCAATTTACAGGATTTGATTTCAACTTACTCTGAATTTACACAGAAGTATAGCAAGAAACATAATTTTCATTCAATTATTTACTCTAGGGACCTTCATATTTCAACCTCTTTCCATTTTGGCTGTAATAGATACAATTCCACTTTTGAAAAACCAGCTTCCTTCGGAGTAATTACGTCAATTTTATAATTCGTTTTTATTAGTTATATTCTATGATGACGCAGCTTATAACCAGAAAATTGCGGACTTTCGCATCGAGAACTGTGTATCAAATTCAACTAACCAGAAATGTGCATGGCAGAAGTAGAATTGGATGCCGCGATGTAGTTGGCTTTGGGCACAACGGCAGTTACGTTTATAAGGATGACCCTATGTACCCATTTCCAGCTATTAGATTTAGAGAGAATACAGCGGATGTCATTGTAAGTTTTCAAACATTGATCCAATAAAAACTTAAAAAAACATATACAATAATTTAAAAAATGTTAAAATTGCTCTGTATACTTTGACAGGCGTTACGGCAAAGGGAGAAGTGTGATTGGAAACTACTTTCCTACGAAGAGAAGAAAGCCCTATACCGCATATCCTTTTGTCAGACGTTCGCAGAGTTCCAAGCGCCAACTGGCGAATGGAAATTCATTTTAGGCATTGTATTTTTATTAACCAGTTTCCCTTTGTGGATGTACATGTTTATGAAGTTTTACGGTAACTGTATAACAGATACGATACTAATACGTTATTTATAGATTTTTTTAAGTAAGACAATATTTTTATTTACACAAAAACTGCCAACTCACGTATGTTCTAAAAACCCGTTCATTGTCTTTTGTATGCCAGATCTTTTGAGTCCATATTACATACCTATATGCAATTAGCATATAACAATATTAGAGATGCATTACAAATGTTTTAACTTTGACTTATTAAATATTTATTATTCAAAATTTTAAACATCCGAATGATATAGATTTCTATAAATCGATCAATGGATATGAGTGAAGCAAGAGAGTTTTGCAAAGATCGTACAATGTGCAGAGATGCGATCTCTTTCGAAAAATGGGCGTTATTAAAATATTTTAAATTTTAAAAATGTTCTTCATCTGTGCTTGCAAATATAAATTTTTAAGCAGTATTTATCTATATACATTTAAATAAAATTGGAAGTGCGTCACTGTGGTTTCAAAATAATTGCGTTTTGAGGCTATATTCTTATATACAAGATGTTACATTGAAGACAGATCAATGTAGGTAGGGTGGTCGGTGACCTCAATACCCATCAAATGGGCCCTCATGTATGTTTGCCGATTTTGGATAGTTTCAATGTTATTTGTATTTAACTACTTTTTGACATATATTCCGATTTGTTAACTAATTACATAGCTGTGACGAACCTAACAGTTCTAAATTGCTAATTTTTTTTAGAAACACATATGAAACATTAGTCTTTTTTAATAAATATATATTTATTTTTTCGGGCTTCACTTGCATTAATAAATAAAGAAAAAAAAATTTTTGCCTTTTTTATTCTTTAGTTTTGTAAGGCTTTAGTTTATAAAAATAAAATAACTATTTTTTACTTTATGTCTTAAAAAAATCTCTATTTTGTTAGCTATTTAACCTGTAAATTTTATTTAGCTATTTACTTCATATTACTACATAAAAAAAAAATGTTATTTATATATTTACTACATAAAAATTTGTACAACGTAATGTACAGAACAAATATTAAAATTTTCATGTGGTCAAAAATTCATTTATAAAAGTTAGAAATAAAAAAGAAAATATTTTCTTTTACAACAAATGTTCGAAGTGACGGCCGCCCACCCTAGTATAAAGGCGGCATCTTCTAAAAAACTTCTTATTAATTTTTGAAACCCGTTTCTCTGTTCACATACATTTTGCTGCGCTTGTATTAATTTTTTTTTTAACTCTTCTAATGTTAAACATTCTTTTGAGAACAAGATTAAATAAAAGAATCAATTAGGTTTAGGTCTGGTGCTCTTAGAGATCATCTTATGAGGCCGCCGCGGCCGATTCATATTTGTGAGTAAATTTCATTTGAATGAGTTCTCACTATATTTAAATAGCGACGAGAAGCTCCATCATTATAAAAAGACATTAGTTATCGCAATTTTAAATTTATGTTTTCCAATAAACTGGACAAATTGCTTTTCAAAAACCTTAAGTAAGACTCTCCACTAAAACTCTCAGGTAATTCGAATGGCCCTATTAATTTCCTATCAGGTCTTCCCGTCCACATATTCATATTAAAATGATGTTGAAAACTAAAGCATCTGCTTTGTCGCGTGATGCATGATGCATTATGAAGGTGACGTAACAGAGAGCGAACTAAATGTGGGCTTACTCTAACCCATGGATGATAATTATGCATATTGTAAATGCCAGTTCGCTTTAAATGAGACTCATCCGTCCAGTGTCAGAAGTGGTACAAATGATACCGTCGCTCACGCAGTGGTATATCAACAGTAGCTGTAGATGTTCCTATGCGACGACTGATCGTACGCATACTTGTAGTAGGATCTTTTTCAGTTTCTTCCAGTACAGCATCAATGTTGTCAGGATCTATTCTTCGTACTCCTTCTCGAGCAATCGCACAGGTACGCGACCTTCAATGTACGCGTTATGCACACGCACGAAAACGCGGTAGTCAGGATACGTAGGTTGTCGCAATCCACCACGATGTTCCAGTTGTTCTCTATACAGTCTTGCAGCTGATCGGGCATTGCCTTTTGAAACGCCATAAAAGTAATGCATCTCTGCATATTCGCGTGGTAAATAAACCATAATGTATATTTCGAAACAGCAAAAAACACAGTGATTCCAATCGATAAGCAAAACAATTCCAGTTAATGTGACGTATTGCTATTCCAAATATCATAGATCCAAAATGATGAACAAACCAATAGTCCGTGGAACAAGCTAAATTCGTAGAAATCAAACACAAAAACACAAAGAAGTACAGTAGACAACATGACTGCGCTGTGACTATTCGAGACCTAGCTAAAGAGAGATAACTATACATTTAGTAGATTTGTCTCTGTTCAATGCTAGTAGCGAACGTCGCATTCGAAATGGATGCAGCACGTAATAATAATACAACCCAATGAACTTCACTGAATTCATTAAAGAACACTTGGAACAAAAGTGATATTGTGATTTTGTTTCTTTATCAAGTTTTAGACATTTTTTCATATGTACCCATGGAAGTAGCTGAATAAAATTTACAGATTAAGTTGCTAACAAAATAGAGATTTTTTAATATGCAAAATAAAAAATAAAGTTGTCTTATTTTATCAACTAAAACCTTAATAAACAGAAGAAGAAAAAAATTGGAAAACGGCTGATCCTAAAGGCCATCCCTGCAACTTCCCGCTAATTTTAACCGCAAAGCTAAAGTAACGTAGTTTTTTGTGATGTCTTTGAGTTCTTCAAGCTCAAAAAATAGGGTTTATATGTTATTTTGAGCTTTTAGAGCTCAAAAGTCTGGTGTACATTGAATACTTTGATTTAATTGTGTTGTAGAAAGAACAAAATCGAAGTCTCAAAATTTCAAAGTTATATTGAAAAAAACTTATTTTTGAAATTTTTAAAATGCCATTACTTTGGAACGCGTTGTTCGATTTCAAAGTTCAAAACGGCAATCGACGCAGCTTTTTGAGGCCTAAAAATGTTATACTAAGAGCAAAATCGATTAGTCGTAAATTTTCTAAATTATTCCAAAAAACTCTCCAATTTAAATTTTTTCGTTCATGATATATCACGAATGAATCAGTCGATTTTTATTTCCATAACGGCATTCGACGTCATTTTTTGAGGTTAAGAGCTGATTCGATTATGGAATTGAGCGGTGCAATAACCAAATGTTGTTCTCAAAAACATCGAATTTGAATTTTTTTTTCCGGTTTTTTGATATTTCATGGAATCTACTGGTCAGAATCAACTTAAACTTACAGGAAGTCAGTGGAACCCTTTCGAAAGCCACAAGTCACGTTTCGATCGGTCAAGTCGTTCAAAAGTTGTAAGAAGTTTACGTATACACACTCTCACACACACAGCCATACGGACACTATCGTAAAAATAGTCAGGGGCTTCAAAACGTTGAGATCTGATGAAAACTCGATTTTCGAAAAACGGGATAAAATCAATAACTTCCCGATTTTCGAAAATTTTTAATTTTATTATTGGGAAGTTAAAAAAAAAATTGCTGGAAAATTTTTTTTTCATCTTTTTTTTAATACAAGTTAAGCCCGAAAAAATAAATATATATTTATTAAAATAGATCAAGGTATTATTTTTACATATTATTTTTAAAAAATAGCTGTCGTAGAACTCTTGGGTTCGTCACTGCCACGTAATTAGTTAATAAATCGGAATATATGCCAAAAAATAAATAAATGCAAATAACATAGTAACTATCCAAAATCGGCAAACATACATGGAGGTCCATTTGATGGGTATTGGGTTCACCCACCGACCTACCTACGTCGATCCGTCCTCAATGTAACATCTTGTATATGAAGCACCCAAATATATCTTTTTAAATTTTTTGTCTGTGTCTGTTTATCCAAGGTAACCTTCGAAACCGCTAAATCGATCTCGATGGGGCTTATGCTGCGCGAAAATTGAAAACCCTTTAGTGGGATACTTTGAATCTCGAGCTAAGGGATAGATTCAAAGTTGGCGAGATCGAAATCGAGATCAGGACCGGAATCGGGACCATGGTGGATACAGCGTCATCAGTCGGCAGTAAACATGTAGAAATTCCTTCTACACGTGAGCGAAAACGCTTAGTATATACTTAATACTAGATGTTATACATCTGTATAGATCTAATGAAATAGATGTAGAACTATTAAAGATTACCACTACAGCTTCAGTATATTAGGTACTTCGTTTATTCATGCCAGCCAAAACGACCGTGGTACGGACAAAATATTTGCGCTACATTTTAGTACGAAAATTGTAATTCAACTGTGATAATCTTTTTGGTTTTTAGTCTACAGCCCCTTGCCAGACTCGTTTTCGAAGGCGAGCCAGCAAGCGCAGCTGAGGCGCTACATCGACGCGAGAATGAATCCTGTAACCGGACTCTCCTCGCTGTGGGACTACGAGAACGACATGTGGAAGGTTTAAGGAGTGCACGCTGTCATAAAAATTAAATACGCACTGAAGCTTTGTCAATTAGCAGCAGAGATTATGAAACTTCATGTAGTGATACATTGGAAACTGACTAATACATTTAACGGCCAATATTGGTCATAGATATCGATTTGCTATCTTATAAAAAAAGCGTGAATATTCTAAAGAACTTTTAAACTACGGCTGGAGTTTTTTTTTTACGTAGAAGACGTCTGTCGTTTTTAAGAATAGAATAATATTTATACTTTTACGTTGAACAGCACTTTTCTTTATAATGCCAGTAAAGTAGAGAATGTGTTAGAATACTTTTACTTTCACAGGTTAGAATGTCGTTACTTATGTTATAAACTTTTAATTAGATCGTCTGTTTTGTCAATTGATTTAACATGCGATTGTTCTTAATAAACAATGATTTAAGGGATACATAATTGTTTTTTATTTATTCAGGTATTTGTTCACAATATTTTTCTTTTAGTCCCATTTAGTCATGCATAAGTAACCCGCATAGGACGTAAATATAAAAAAATAAAAACTATTCAATGATGTAGTTTTATAGCAGAAAGAAATGAATGTATGAGTTCCTTATTGATGTGGAAGCCAATACACTTGTTACTGAAATAGCTTAAGTAGCTACAATGTATGTGTTTTTTATTCCCTTCGATTTAATATATGGTGCTACTAACTTAAAAGCTAAAATGTAGCAAAAACATGTAAGCATTAATAAATGTTAGTAACCTAACTTAATGCGAAAATTTAGGATATCGAAGCAAAATTATTTATCTCATGAACGGAGCCCGAGACACTGACAGAAGTAAGTACGAATTGCAAAAACCTCTGATCACACAAAAGAAAAATAACAATAAATTTTGTTCGCCCGAATTTTTTGTAAAAATCAAATTTAGTTTTCCTTAGGTACACATGAATTTATATTTCCACCACGACATTAAAACAGCTCTCTCAAGAGATTGTTCAGTTCTTATAGTTATTTACACACTTATTGATAAAATGTACTGGATATTCCTTAAAATGCTAGTAAGACATTCGAACTAAGTAAGACAGTCGACTATAGACAGCTAGAAATGATTTCATCGCAAACTTCGCATACAAGACAATCCTAATCCAATTTTAGGTACCCAAGTACCTATTGATTTGTAAGAATGATGCTTATACACAGCCACATAATATCTAGCTTGAAAGTATGAATACCTAAGATTGTCTTGTTTCATACTTCAAGTTCAATTAAAAAATTTGCATGTAATAATCTACATTAAAAAAAAAAATCGAAAAACCTTAAAGTCCACAAAAGTAATTAAGTAGGCATTTCGAATGTTTAAATTTAAAATAATTTTATTTCTTCAAACTTCTCTCGTGAGCTTTAAAAATTATAATGATAATATTTTAGTTTTGTTTTTTTTTATCGATTTTGATTTATTTTTGTAAAATTTAGTTTATTGCCCGCCTCACAACGCGTAAGCGTGTGCTCTACTCTCGACAGACCGCGTTATGACTTCACAAAATAAAATTGTTGAAATACCCAAAATTAAATGAAAAAGTCGTAGAAAAATGTATGATTTTACATCTAGGAACTTCAAATATGTCTTTAGACTGTTTTTTTAATTATTAATATAATGTATGTAATAAAAAAACGAAAGTATAAAAAAAAAAATTTAGCGCTGTCCTTAGTCTGTCCGTCTGTGTTCCATCGATTAAGAAAAATATAGGCAATGAAATGAGTTGAATCTTTTTTCAAATGTCTTCATTTCTCTTAAAGATGAGCCCTATTGCTTGGCGTTATTAAACTCTGAACGGCTTAGAAGATATTAATAAAAATCTTTTTTTTTCATGTTACTCATAATGTACTTAGACTTATATAAATGCACGAATGATAAGAAAAAACATTCGTACTAATATATATATTTAAAATTGAACGACCGCTGAGGCGTGCACTTTAGATTTTCTAAAAATTTTTTTTAATTTTTAATGAAATGTTTTTTGTATCACAAATTTTAGTTCCTCTATTCACTTCCTCGCTTAATATTATCAGATCTTAGTTACAACATGCAATATATAAGATTCGTTTAAACAAGACGAATCAGCTCAAATTTGAAGGGTTTAGTAATAGTCCTGAAAAGTTCCACTATACACCTCTTCGCTTCATCATAAGACTCTCGTTGCCAAATATATCATCAAAACAGAATAAATGAACTCAAACGCGAAGAGTTTACCAGTAATTACTCAGATAAATAACGATTTCCACTATCTACCTTGTTGCTCCATCATCGAACTTTCAATACCAATCATCCATCAAACCCTCAACACGGGACTCGTCAAAGCATATCAAATGATCACAAACTCAAGAAGATTCACTAGAAGACATTGAAAAGTAGCCTCTGTCGATAAATAGCAGTATTATTCCCTAACTCCTATCTATTAACGAGAACTGTGGCTTCCATCATCAGCTCAGTAACACAAGATGATGACTCGCAAACACAAAAAACTAATAAAAAACTGGCCAAGAGCATGTCGGACCATGCTCAATGTAGGATTCCAAAGCCACACTTTAAAGAAATGCAATACAGATAAAAAAACTACGTTGTTACACTTTTTTCCATATTTCCCGCACATAATAAATATAAGCACTTTAGTCGCCTACAATTAGAAAAACAAGTAGGTATGTCGACTATTACTATTAAACTAGTGTAAAATGAATCAGCAAAATAGCGTATCTGCATTTCACTTGCGTCCTTTTGTTGAGAAGCGCAGTTTTTCTGCAGAAACTCAAAAACAGGATATCTAAACAATATATCTGACCATAATCAATTTCGTTGAAAGTATTTATTAAGCGTTACCTTTGTTATTTTAGTCATATTTTTTTGGACAGACAGTTCAAAAAATAGAAGAGGGGACACAATTTCTGCATCTTTCTGAGCGATTATTTCCGAAATAATTCACGTAATCAGAAAAATTGCTTAAAGACGCACATTCACACATATATTACCTATTTATTTATAAACTTACACTTATTTTACAGAAAGGTAGACGAGGTTACAGATTTCTATATTGTACTTTATATACTCTTCTTGCTTTGCCAAGGTCCATTAACAATTTCATGTAAGCTCATCGGTTTTTAAGGCTTAAAATTTGGCCTTGTTTAATATGCCATCAATCTGGTTTGCGAAGATTTACTAGGACCCAACCCTTCTATCACACTCATTAGCTCTATAAATTTCTTTTGTCGGAATACTTTCATTGATCCCTTCAAGATAAACAAACCACTGCAACATACCTATTTCTACATTACTACATCAATAAAAAAAAGAATTTCAAAAATGGTATAGTATTATCATAAACTTTCTGGCAATGTAGGTGCATTTTCTTTACATAAATACTATTATCAACCACTAGTATATCTCATAATGTCATAAGCCCTTAACTTGTATCTTGATCAGTCACATTTGATTACTTTTATTAACATCATTTCAATATAAGTAATATTACTAAAGTATAGTCTATTTTCTACTTGTTAGATAGCTTTATTCACAAATGCATTGCTTAATTAGTTTTTTTTTATTTATAGGAACATTTCATGGAGAAATATTGATTACCAACAAGCACATACTGGTTTACAATTATTATAGCCTAATCTACGACTGCTGGTATTTTGACCTCTCAAATATTTTTAAGGTGCCTATATATACAATGATTGTAAGCAGATGGTTATAAAGATAATTGCCCAATCAATATTGCACCCTAAAAAAGTTTGTATTGAAATAAAAAATATTGAAAAATAGAAAAATCTGGAAAATCCAAAAGTGCATGCCTCATAAAGTTTATTTAATTTAATAAAAAAACAATTAAAAAAAATAAAAAAGGCCATTTAGAATAAATTATTACGACTATTACATACCAATGTCTTCCAAATAAGTTTGTAAAAAACATATAAATTTACTTCTCAATAAACAAAAATCATAAAATGAATATTTTATAAGACTATATAGACTTATAAAGCCTCAATAATTATTTCAGTATTTGCTACTGCGCTTTTAACAGCATAAATAAATGCTGTTTTTACTTACATACATTTACTACTATATTACCTTGTTTACAGGATCATATTTACTGGCCATTACAGGCTCAATATTCCTGTAAAAGCATAAAACAAGAGTAATGGCAATGAGGAATAATTACTCTGGTTATTTAGACTAATAAGCGCTTGTAAGGTCTTTGGTCCAGTACAACTTTATTTTTATCAGAGCCAATACCAGGAGTGTATACACTGAAAACCAAATTACTCTAGTTATTTTCAGTTATAACCATTTAGAAGGTGACATTTTACGGCCACTATAAGTAATATAAGGTTAAGTAACTTGAATTCCTTTACAGTTCTTGTTTGGTTTTATATTAGCTTGAAAGTGAGTCGTTAAAGACCAGAAATCATTTTTGGTCAAAAATCCTTCGATATCTATAAATGTAAGAGACTTAATTTGAATATAATATGTTATTTCAAGTCCAATCAAGGATTATTAAATCAATCAATAGCAACACACCTTTAAGTATTCAATAACAAAACCATATAGTATATGAGCCAAGTCGTTTCCTCTTTCTATTTTGGCATTGCTGAATCCTAAATTTGGTGAGTATGGCAAGTTCTTTATTTTTGACACTTGTCATTATAAAACAAGGTATGCCTATTATAGCATTATAACATATTTCATAATGCTAGCTGAGAAAATGGCAACTACCATGAATATTTGCTAAACAAATTGATAAATACTAATATATAAATATTTCAATTTCAAGAGGCGAGTTAAAATTTTAACTATAAATGTTATAGACTTCACAGAAAATGTTTCCATCAAAAATAATAATTCAACCACATCATTTGTAATTAAATTATTCTGGTAGGCATTAATAGAAAAATTCAAAATAATCAATTCAGCATAACACATAGATTGCATTCCATCCACAACTGTTTATAAAAGCATTGCTGAGCATGTTTTAATAATTTTTTACTGTAAGCCAAAGTTTGGCAGGAATATTTAGATCAAGATACTTAAGTGTATTACTCATAAGAATAATATTGGCATAAGTAGCATGTCACAGATGCATTATAAATGCAAATAGACTGATAGTAGCCCCTTTTATGAACTTGAAAGCGCTTACAAATCCTCTATAGTCCTGGTAAAACCATGGTTTTTGGGACAATTATAAAACTGATTTTTACTTGTTCCTTTGATTCATTCCTGTTACATTAAATCGCTTTTAAAGCTGACAGAATTAATCAATGTTAAATTATTTGTACGATGTCATGCAAATTTTTTAATCATAAAGCACTCTCAAATTCTTCATATTATGAGGTGTGGGAAATTATACTTAAGCTGGATTATTTCCATTAAATTCTACTTTATGTATATTTGTCATACACTTTAGAGCAATACTACTTTATACATTGTGTGGTTTATTACTGCATTTTTATTAAGTAACAAAATTAATTATCAACATTCATTATTATACAAAAACTATAATATAAACTAAGGCAACTGGAAATACTTCTTAATATATTAATTAAAATCATTTCAGTAATTCCACCAAGTCTATCAGAGTGGTGATTTATACTTTCCAGTATTTTTTTTAATACATTGCTGCAATTGAATTAAAATTCTAAACAACCTATGCATAGTCAAATTAGGTTGTATCTAAACCTAAGCCAAACACAAAATGTTCTGTGATGTTTTTGTTGTTTTCTATAAACTATATATATTACATTATGGGAACATACTTATGACACAAAGTGCTTATATTAGTAGTAAAACAAGAATCAATTACATCAATAATATATTTGCTCTAAATAATGTACATGCCACACAAGTTCTTATTGATACTACAGCAAGCATGACAATCAACATTTCTGATTTAAACAAACATTATTACATTATATAGTTTATATATTCCTAATCAATAGTTACAAACAATTTAAATATTTCTCAGAGTATAATAAGATATTTTACAATCAATTGGAATGATGCACTGATTTGCTGAAAAAGAAATTCTTAAATAGATTACTTTTATGTTCAATTGAAGCATGTTTATATATACAGCTTTGATTCTGTGTCAAACAGAAATCTGGTTTAGCAGGGAAAATTGGGGCCCAGAAACACAAAAGAGGCTAGGACCTAGCAGTGAACTGGAGATTACTGCACACGGTAATTGATGTGCAACTCTGGCTTGATCTCGTACACCAGCGAAAGTATGTCTTGTATGACCTGAGGACAATTGATAAATTTTACATTGATTGCAAATCTGACTTTTTTGTGGTTACATACACAAATTCATTATTACATGGTTATATAAAATTACCACAATCTGGATAATTTAATAAATTGCCATTATGTCATTTAAATTTCATAATGTAAATGGGAATAATAAATACTTTAAAAAATTAACCTGTTCCTTCTTTGACTGCACCATACGATTCATTTCTTCAATCTTGACTTTGGTTTCGGCCTCAATTTTAGCAGCAACACCTTCTCGTGTACCCATATGCTAGAAACAACATAAGATTTCACTAAGATTACAATGAATAATAATTTCAATATATTATGTGTAATACAATATTATCAACATTGGTTTCCCTGTTTGAATGTCTAAAATCCAATGACTTTAAAACGGAAGTAGTAGTAATATCGAAGTTAGGATAAACATGAGAACTACAAAGATTTTTAGATTTTTTCCTACTTCCGTAATGGTACCATAATTTTTACATAAATGTCAATGAATATCTTACAGCTAAAATTAAAGTGCATTACATTTATCAATGAAAAAAAATCGTTTTGCTAATAGAACCATATAAAATTGTCACCTTGGCCTCAAACTCTTTGAACTGCCTCTCACGTTCCTGCCTGTATTTTTCTACTTCATCCTGTGCCTCTTCTTTGGCTTGCTTTAGGCGTTTTGCTTTACCTATTATTCAAATAATAATAAATAAAAAAATAATTCTTTATGTAACGTTTTCAATATTTATTATATTAAATTTAGATATGTACAAGCACACCATACAACGTAAAAAAATATGAACACTAGAGAAGCATGGTGAGAAGTAATTTTGTCTCATGTGAATCATGTGACGTGACCATCTCGCAAATCACATTTTCCTAAGAATTATATTGAATAGAAAATGACAAATTTAAGTTAAAGTTACTTTAACACGTTTGTATTATTACAGAAGCTTCAATTTTCGCAGACAAAGATTCAGTGGTGATATTTGTACATAATACATTATATCGATCACTTACGCTTTCTCGCCTCAGAGACTTTTTCAGCTGCCCTTTTCTCCGCTGCAAGTAACTGCTGAATTCCTTGCGTTTGGCTTGCCATTTCTGCCGAGATAGAAAAACTATGCCAAAACTTTAGTCAAGCTCAAAACGCAAATCGATAATGCAAAAATTATATGACGAAAGTCATATGATAACTTCAATTTTATTAGGTTGGTACAACTGATACTGTCATTACATGAGCACTCAAGTACTTGTAACGAGAAATGGAGCGTTAAATTTATCGACGCTTGTGGTGAGTTCAAAATATTGTACCTTATGTATAAGAACTTCTGCAATCAAAGTAAGCGTTATTGTTAAGAAATGAAAATTACACTCTAAAATATAAATAAAAATTATTGTTTCCACTGAAATAAAACAATAAATGTAAATTAAGATCAAAAGTATTTTTTATATTGATCTATGATATAATGTATAAAAAAAATGCATGTAGGGCATATAATTTATTATACACTCCATTTTATGATCACGTATATTTGTTTTATTAAATTTTATCATCACCGTTTAACGAAACGTTGTGTCATTCTTTGTTTAATCTACAGGTTGCTCATCCTGAATGAAACACGTTTTAAAGATGATACATTTTTCCTTATCCGATATCTCAGCATCATTACTTTAATAAATTCATCCCTACAAAACTTGGAGTTTATAAAGTACTGTAATAAATGATGAATAGTAAAAATTTACTTTAAATATTTATAAAAACATTATAATAGCAATGGTCAACAAAAATAATCCTTATTATTCTACTAACAAGAAATTATTGTGAATTTTTGAACGTACGGCAATCTGACATTAACTAGCCGCGAGTTTCAAAGACAATTAACTCAATAAATCAAACATATTTTTTATTATAATGAAGAAGTTTATAAGGTAATTTTGTCTTTTACCAGACTAAGCTAAGTCGTATTATTACAAAAAAAAAACAATCCAAATAGTTATATATGTAAATTCACAAACTTGGATTTATTTTTGTCTCTCACGTAGAGAAGGATAGCGATAAGAGTGGAATGTCTTCACCACGCAGCGTAGCTCGGTTTGTATATTTTTATACATTGCGTTTTTTATACGACTACAGGTTTTAAGACAAGATATAAGCCACCGATGGATTATGCAAATAAAAATATTTGCACGAAGTAAGGAGTACTGACCTCTCTATTCGCCCCTCTAGCCCCGCCCTCCCTCAGCAACGTCACCGTTTTATCCCATGTGTAATCATTTCGGTAGTAAACTTAACGTAGTATGGCCGTCGATTGGAAGTATTCACAGTTTTACTTCCACAAAGAATACGCGATAAACATTGCGCAGAGCGAACTGAGAAAGACTTTTCTAAATAAATTTTTTACGCGAGTGAGATAAATAAGACGGTGTTTCTAAGCATTCGATTCAATGAATAAATAACAGTTGACCTCTTACCATTTTTTTTTTGTGAAATTAATTTTGTAGTTGTCAAAATTTCGATTTCAAGATGTGGTTAATCAGTCAACCGAATTCAGTGATCCTGGAAGTCAAAGTCGACCCCAATGCGATCGGGCAAGAATGTCTGGAGAAGGTATTTTTACATATTACTACTTTTTATTTATCGCTCATAATTTAATATATGTACTTTTGATAATAGATATATATTATTAAAAGCACATAGACCTACCTAAGTTATACATGAATTTATTTAGATGTTTAAATAAATATATTTTTTTGAATAAGTGAAATTTAAAAATCGGTGCATGCAAGTAAAGATAGCATTGATTCAGTAATAGTTTAATTAGAGTATTAGAATTTAATTTTGAAATGAAATAAGTATAATTTAGCAACAATGTGGCAAGCTTGGCGGCAACTAGGAGGTAACGCTCACCTTGCGGACTTTGGACCCGGCGCGGAGCACGCCTCACGTGTGTGATAGCGATCACCTAACACGATGCGATACCTATTATTGCATGTTTTCGTGAAATTGCTCCGTATAATAGTATATAATTTATAATTTTTCATTCGATTAAAATGAAGAAAACAGATTTATGCATATAAAACAACAAAGAAACTTTCGCGGAACTGTCATTGAGTATACAAAATGTCATATAAGTATACAAAAACATGAGCTGTCGGGCGCATTATTGCAAATATCCACAGCGCTGGATGAGAGCCAACGCTACATTCTGTATGTAGGGCGACACGGGGTACCTACTTCTTTCATTATGATTTTTCGTTTGGAACCCGTCTATGTTTAGAACTTCTAATTCTTTTTTTTTTATATTGATATGATGGTTAAATTCCTATATCCTTTTATTAACGCAGTGTAATTAAAATTAGCCAGATTAAGCTATCATGACAATTTAATTATAATCCTAAGCCAGATTATTGCCATGTCAATGCCAGACAATATTAGTGCCAGTTTACATATTAAACTAATACTTAAACTAAAATAATAGTGATACAAAACATAATAGAAATAGAGTTAATCAAAATTATAATTGTTTGAAATTATAATAGAAAACGAATAACAATAAAAAAATAACTTTTAAACTATGGAAATATTAATTTCAACGTGTATTTGATTGTAATTAACTACTTTATTCACGATTAAATTTGCGAAAATTTTATTTCACTAACAAACAATGTCATGGTAAAGTATATACGGCATAAATTCGTTTGTTTGAAGAGTGTGAACGGGTCCAAAGTCCATTGCCGCAGCTGTTACCGGCGCACGCGCCGCCTGCGTGATCGCCGGCACGTCACGTCGCGCTCTTTTCGGCTGAGCAGCAGATAATGGAACTGAAAAACTGTTTCTCTAACAGAAAAATAGCAGATTTTCTATCAACACTATATTCAAACTGAAAAACTCTATTAAGTAGGTAAAAGCGTGCAAATCAAAAACGCTATACTAGCCTCACGCATTGTTTGATTCGTCCCAAATTTTTTTATTCAATTCTATTATTTTAAATTACCAGCTCCTACCATGTACTTCATTTTCTTTGATTCGTTTCACAAGGGTCTGGAGTTACGTAATACGTGCTTAACTCGGGTGTGTCGGACGTACAGGTGCTTAGAATTAGCACCTAAATAAATTTAAAAAATAAATGAAAATTAATGATTTCGATCGACGTTTATCCACATACGTTACGGCATGCATCATTCGAATACACAACGTACGCTGCCTGCAGTGACGGGCCCTCGCCGAGTGCCGGGACGCGCCCGCGCCGTCAGCGGCCAAAGTCCATCCACCATTGTTATTTCTGCAGTTGAAGGTAGCGGCGGGCGAGCTGTTTGGCCGTAATCGGGTTAATGGATTTTGCTTGTTCCTTCTCCGTATTTATTAAATATAACACTCGATGCGGAGTGATTAAACCGTCTGTCGTTATGATTTGGATTTCAAAAAAACGTGATTAATAGATACAAGTTTCCTGTAGGAAAACGATTGCATAAAAGAATATATGAAGCCAGAAATATCTGACGTGATATAAAAAGAAATATTCAGTAGCAATTAGTGACGTTACACAAAAATGTTTCCATCGATATATAAAGAATATATCGATTGAAAGATCACGCGTTCAGCAGTATTTCGAGTAATTCATGTGTTATAACAATGCGCATAATGTTTAAAATTGCACGTAACAATGAAATACGCTTAAGTATGCTTTAAATTAAATTTATATATTAATATTTAGGCATAGGCACTTTAGAAAAATCAGCAATAACCCTTATTTTATATCTAAATTCAGTAATGACAATGGGCGCTTTTACACCTAATCTTGAATTTTACGTTTAACTTTTAGTTTTTTTGAAGCTAATTCATATAAAAAAAATGGATTTGCTAAAATATCAAAACCAAAAATTGTTGATTGATTTTTAGAGCCGTTTATTTCTGCAACTAAAATTGTTATCATAAATGTTGCGGTTGTGACGAACTCGTTTAACTTAATAGAAAACGTAGTATATACAGTGCTTATGTTAGACGTTAGATTATTCAGACTTTAGAATTACGAAGTTGTCATCAACTTTGTTAAAGACAATAAAGCAGTTTGTTTACTGCTTCACTGTTCATTGAATCGAATAGGAAATCTTTTGCTTGCCCAGTAGCAACAGTGTCATTTTTCATACAATATGTAAATCCATACATCGGCATTGAAGCCCCAGGTAGAGCCTCAAATCCATACATTCATGCTCAAATCGGTTACGTAGCCGGTCGCCGAGCCCCAGCCGCGGGCAGCATGTGAGCGCTTCGCCTATTGTCCAACTTTCCAATTGGCCGGTGGACTTTGCACCGTTCATTGCGCGGTTTGTCATTCTTCTATCGAATGACGTCATGGTACTCGATCGTTACACAACATGTTTTTCGATACAAGAATTGTATGGTTAGTCTTTTTTCACATTGCATCATACGATTTTCGATTTCGGAGTAAAATGCTAAAGAAAGTTATCTATGACCCGTTATAAAATAAAGAAAATTATTTTATTTAAAAGCTGACAATTTCTGGATAATAGTCATTAGTCTTTTAAATAATATACAGTTAACCATAGCTTTGTAATTTTGTTAATGATACATAACACGTGGAAGAAATAACTAAGTATTTTAATTTTTTTTATTTATTGCAAAATTAACGGAGATCAAATGTGGGTTTCGGCCGCGGGCGTCGTGGGTACGATTTTGGCGGTCCCGTTTCCGATGGAAACTTTGAACTTTCACTTTGACGCGCGTTTCGCGCCTCGCCCAGTCCGCCGGCGGGCCACGCTCGTTTCGCAGCATCTAATCTAATACCTAGATTCCTGGATAATCGTGTGTAGCAATCTTTGGCTTTTTTGTGCGCTGTTAAGTTTTTACCTAGAACTATTATCCTGTCGTGCGATTCTAAGAGCTCGATCAGATGGAATGACATCATAACTATTAATATGAAAACTTATGATTTTCCCAGTCTTACTTACATATTCGTATTATTCGTTGCCGGCGAGTGGCGGGACTTACCGGACACCACTTCCGCTATTTCTGGCTGGACCACGGTGGTCAGCATTGAGTCCTCGGTCTGTGAACTGCGATGGTGGTCCTAGTGCAATACTCGTAACTTATTTATTGTAATAAATCTTATATTATCTATGCAGCCTAAGATCAAGGAAAACGTCAAATAATTTGAGATTTTTAACTTTATTTAGTGGATTTCGTTTATATCCTTTGTTTATAGAGTATACGTAGCTCGAAGGACTAGGTAAATTTAAATGTTACATAGGTATAAACTGTATTTTAGGTTTAAAAGTAGACACATTCATCTTATTGAATTTTATAACTGGAAACTTATAAACACAAGTTTAACTTAACTCAGGTTGCAGTCCCTCACAACAATTCCTATTATTACATATTCTTTGTAATTCTATGTTCTTGAACTATTGCGAAGGAAATAAAGAATTGTTATTATTATTCAATATATACAAAAAAAGGTCGATGTTCTTTTTTTGTGTCAAGCAATTCGGGCTATCTAAATACAATCAATGCAAATAATTAATTGTACTTGGTCCACGTAGAGCTTTAAAGAATTTGTAGCGCGCACTTGTCATTTATTTGAAATACAAATATTCATCGGTATACGCTCGGTAAACTTCGGCACAATTCGAGTCGGGAGCCGTTAAAAGCCGAACGCGCCCACCGGGGCAGTCCCGCCGCAGCCCGCTTGACATGTGTACGGTTATTGCAAAATTCAATGTAATTATATAATTTTAAGGTATTTCCTCTAAACAATATGTTTGCGTGTACACTGGTGGACATTAAACTGATTTGTTTCATCTTTGTGTGTCGTTATTTAAATTCGTCGCACGCTACAAATTTAAATAACGCAATAAGTGTAGAGTTCACGCTCAGCCATCTGATACACACGTGTAAGCAGTGAAAACAGACTACGCGGGAGCTTTTGTTTGCACACTCATTTAAAATGAGTCACCGATAGAAGCTTTTAAATTGACAGAAATCATCAACACATTATTCTGAGTTATTGAGGTTCGATGTCTAAATTATTTGCTTATGTCATAGAATAGAGGGTTTTAACTAAAAAAGGTTTTGTGCTCAATGGGAAGAAAACACAAACAATAATAATTTATGACTGTACTACATTATCGAAGTTACAATGTATAATAAAAGCTAGAAATAATTAAGTTCGCCAATAGTGAAATATTTCATTTTTTCATTTTATTGTTAACTAAATATATTTCTGCTCTTTTAGTTAGAAGAATATGTCGTCTTAAAATAAAGTTATCTAAAGAAAAAAATCTTATTACCTCGATAGTCTCGCATCGAGACCATAGTGAATGTGCTTAGGACCGTGACGTCAGCGCGGGCCTCGGACCTCGCGCGCTCGTTTCGTTACGAAGGTCTATTCGTAGCCTTAACAAATATTTTTTAATTAAGAATATAAATCTTTTTAAAGTACTGCACATGAGTAAAGTCGATGGAAAAATTCTACATAACCAATACAAAAATAACTACGACCATCAGTGTTAACGGCACGGCCGACGGGGTTGCCTATGCCAAGTTTATTTCTCATTTTTATAGTTGTAGTTATATTATTTTCGTATTATATTTTAGATTTATGTATATGTATTTAATTTTCATATTCTTATATTTTAAATTATCATCCATACATTTGACTACACATGTATAGCTAATTTAAATACACATAACCATATGTTTTAACCTTAGACCTTTGAAGGCAAGTCTCTACCACCGAATGTAGGACTCCGCCATTGTTTTCAAATATTAATTATGTATTGAATTAATTTGGTTGAATTTTTTTGTTGTCGAGTTAGACGATACAGTTAGTAAACATGTTGATGTGAAAATTTCTGTCAATAGTCGTGGACTCTGTCACATTTTTACCGACTATTTTTGGAAATTATTTGAGTTAACGAATCATCGAAAACAATGCTCACGCAATTTCCCTCATACTTCAGCGACCGCGGGCGCCGCCGCGCGCCCATTGTTCGAACAACAGATGTTTTTCGTGAATGAGAAGCTAAATGAAAATAATAATGAACAAAAGTACCTCGCCGGCAACGACCGGCCGGCGGCGGCGCAGATAACGAGACGCTCTTGGAAATGACTATTTATGCTCCACAAAGTGTTTTCGTAGCATACGATTTGACTGATAACGTCAAAGCCGTGAGCTCGACTCTAGAAAAAAACTGCTGCATGTCATTCGATAACAAGATATTTTGTATGACGGCAGTGTTAGTATTAAATTGATAGGGAAAAACAAATAAATAGAGTAGCCGGGAACAGTTTATTAAAATTGTTTTATAGCGACAAATACCTACCTCTTCGTCGTCCAACGTCGTCCTTAAAATAGAAAGGGTTAGGACGACAAAATATAGAGTGCAAAAGAATTATAATTTTTTTATAGATGCACTTGCTCGTCGCCTTGTCATAGCACTAAACAACTAACAGCCGTTAGTGGGAAACGGACAGAATACCCAAACTCATCACGCACCTCATACCGCATTTGACGTTAGGGAGTAACTTTTGAACAACGATATTTCTTACTTATCGCTTTGACGCTTAGTGTAACTGGAGTCGCCCGCGCGTCTCGAAGAATCGCCTTTACTCTTATCGCGCGTCCGCATAACTACATCTCGTCGGGGGATTGGCGACCTTGCTGTGAGTTCATTAACAATATTTTTTTGACTTCATTGAGATTAGGAACGGATAAAATGGATAGCGACAGGCCGCGGGGCCGGCCGCGCTACGCCGCGCGCCCGTGGCCGCTCGCCGAGACCGACAGTCGGCGCCCGGAGTGATTCTTTATTCGATGCAGGCTGTCGCGCAATTTTTCATATATGATTTTCTGCGCAGATTCCTGATTAGGATTAGTATCCCACGGATATCTGTTTGTGGGATCTTCGATGTAAGGGTCGTATCTGAGCATGCGGCTGGTGTATGTAAGTTTTCTACAAACCTGTCCCCCGACTTCGATTCGTGCAGATGAGCGCAAACCCATCACTTTTAACGATATTCGAAATAATGTCCGCATGTTAAGTGATAAACCTAAAGCTTGAATAACTCCAGCTGGTGGCAAAACAGTAGAATATGTTAAATTATTAAATTGACATTGCAGGAAAAATCAAAACTAAACTCTCTACACATTTAAAATAGAGATTACATTATAAATTAGTTGAAACGAAACATTGAACAATGCAATTTTTTTTGTCGCCATATTTTTTCATTTTATTTCACTGAACAGGTAGAAAAAAAATCACCTAAACGTGTGTTGCATGTGTCAATAAATATTCCTCTATAGTTGTATATTTGTTAAAATATCGAATCGATTCTAGTTTTAAACAGAATAAGATTGCCAGCGATCTGTGTTTTATGACTGGTGTAAAGCTGACAAAAGAATGCGGCGTTTTCTTAAAAAAATACAAACCCAAATAGACTGTGTTCACGATTTTAAAATACTTCTGTTCGTGGAAATACAGAAGAAAAAAAATTTCCAAGTATAATAACTAGCCACGATTGTAGTATTAATAGACAATCAATATTTCAGCCGTTGTACGGCGGCCGGTCGCTCGGGGCGTCAATTGTCTTCAAATCGGAACGCAGGGGGATGATAACAGCTCCCGCCGTGCTATCGTCTCTAGCAAAACCCAATGCATTTTTAACATTGAAACATAGCCAATATTTTTTACACTCGAGTCTTGAAACACGAGAATTTTAAAAATAAACGCCTGCATCCACAACTACGTGCATTTTGTTCAATAGACAAGCGCTAGAAAGGAACACCAATTTTATTAGCGAAGCGCAGTCAAATCTATGCCGAATTTGTTGAGTTGAAACATGACATTTATTTTAAATAAGTGATAATGTTAACATGAAGATAATTTTTCATTGGATTGTCCGCTACAACACTTATGTCGCCTCCTTATCGTTCCTTATCATATTTATTAATCAAGTCTAATTATTCTTTTTTATATTTGGCGATGTATTTATTTGATAGTGGTGTTGTGACGTCACGAAATTAATTCAAAACAGGCTATCGGTCGATATCACTAAGCTGTCGATAAAGACGACCGACGGCGTCGCAGTAGCAACCAAATTTTAGCTTCAGATAAGAATTGCGACGTAAAACAGTTCTTAGCAAAGTTATTACTTAATAGCTTTTGCGCGCGGCTTCGACCGCATGCAGATTTTTATGATTATTAAAATCTTCACCTGTAGGTGATCCTAGTACCAATTCCTACTATGACTTTATTTCGGATTTATTGCCATGTTCTTTTTTGCCTCTAGCTCTCTTTCGCTATTCCTCTTATCTCCTCATCATCTAACTTTTATTTTCACTCTCCCAAGCCCTTCTCACATTTTTATCTTTCTCATCTTCCCGTCTTCTTCTTTAAGCAAAATAAAAAATTAAAATCACTTTTTTTTTCTACACTACTTTGATACAACTAGCATATTTTACGGAGCTGTAAATTCTATCAGATACTAACTTTTATCAGAATTGTATATGACATTGTCGAGTTATTGGAAAACTACAAACAGACAAACAAACTGAGATATAAAGAGACAACATTTTATACTTTACGCAACCGCGTGTTATATAGGTGTACCAAACATTGCATTCGCTTAAACAACCAAATAAGATGATATACAGACAAACAAATAAACTTTAGCCTATGCCCTTGTCCAAGGCTCAAGCTATCTCCGTATAAAATTGTGCGAACACAGCCTCAACGGTTTAGTCGTAAAAACGTAACAGACAAAGTTACTTTCCGGTAAATAATATTAGAATGGTGTATCATAATTTATATATCTATTTATGTTAAGGTTTGAGTCCCAATCCATTGGTACAATCATATCCTATCAGCTGTAATGTAATTGTATCTGCGAGCGGGGGCCATGTCGCCGACGCAATATCTATGACTGCTGGAGATTTATCTAATTTAATATTATCTCGTCTATAATTTTTATTTGTTAATGTCAACGGTTTCTATTCTATTCAAAGTTTGATTTTAATTCAATTTTTGTCTTTCAAATTGCTTTTGTTTCTGTCGTAAGCGTATACCTACATTATATAAGAAATCACACAATTTTAAAATTTCATAAACATGTTTTAATCTACCACATGTTAATTAATTATCAACTTTTTATTGTCATGCGTCTAAACCGCAGCTCAACGACAGTAATACGCGCCAAGTAGATAACATTTAAGTACGTACTACCATAATGACTTAAACGTGATAAGCTTCGCCGGCGAGGGGACACTGGCCACCAAACTTTCTTGTGGCCATGGGACACGATGCGCGTTTGATTATTTTTTTTAGTTACTACGCAGTATCACTGTCACTTTTATAATATATGTAGTACAATAAATAAGAATATTATCGTGTACGCGTGATCTAAGTGATGATATCTAGTTTTGCGTCAATAACATGATAGCAGAAGGATGTTATTTTTTGTGTATATAATTTTCATGAAAAACAATACGATAATAAAAATAAACTAATCCATCTCTGAAACGGGGCTTAAGCAATGCACTGGCAACTTGATAAATTAACAAATCACTCGACGAGAACCGGTCGGTGATAAATCGTCGACTTCCTTCGCTGATGATTTTATGACGCATTTCGAGTGCAATTTCTATCACCTACGAAATAAAGATATTTTTGGTTTGATTTGTTTTGATACTACGAATTACATAAGTTCGCAATTCGTAATGTAGTTCGTTGTTATCATGAAATAAGTTACATCTTATCGATGATTTTAACTCATTCTCCATTCGTTTATTTATTTGCTGCGAATGGAATAAATAAATAGATGCCTACGTGGTAGATATGTATGTCTTATTCTGAATAACTTGGAAGTCGCCGATACATATTTGTGCACACGCCCTTTGGTGTACACGAAACTGTGGTATCGATGCCGGCGATGACTCATTACGATGAGTCCACTTAAAAAAGCACTGATCTGTGCGAATAAATGTAATGATTTTCAATTAAAATGTGGTAGACCCGTAGCGTTTCATTTCAAAAAATCAAAGTAATATTTCGATGCGACAACCGAAAGTAGTCACCAATATGTCGAGCATGACAATGTCGACATGTCAATATAATATAATAGCTCACCGATGAAGGAAATTGATTTAATAGTCGTTGTAGTGAATAAAAGTTTTTAAAAAGATTTACTTCTTTCTTTCATAATTACTTAAACATTTGATTTAGTATAAGTTGCGATATTAGAACTGATATTAATATAGTTAGTTGGTTATATATCAACATGTATTAAGTTTCTGATATTAGGATGCAATAATTATAGTATTCATCTTTATTTATGGTAACATTTATTAATGATACAAGTTTAACCATAACAGTAATCACTTACTCCGACTTTTTGATTTGTTTGGGCCACGGCTAAAGTATATACCTACAATTCGATGTAGTCATTGAATTATGTACTTTAAATGTTCTTCCATAACGCCCAAAGCGATTTCGTCACGAACAGGGTCAATGCAGCGAGACTGAGTGCCGATGACTACGCTGCAACGATCACGTAGACCGTTTAAGCTGACGACAGTACTAAAACAATGGCCTTTAGACATTTTTTAGTTCTGGGGCATCTTCCACGGCGTCCTTTTAAACCCGCTTTCAACAAAAAGTCACTTTAAAATAAAATTTGCGTTCCGCATCCTCCTTTTACGGGGTTATTAAGATCTAAAACCGTAAATTAAGTGTATCTTCTTAAACCGAAGTTTAAGAAGAGACACTTCATTTATAAAAATATTTTTTTGTTAAAATTGTATTTAAAAAGTTGTGAAAAAGGCGCATAATAAAATCTACAAGATATTTTCATATTTTTTGTTTTAAACATTTGAAACTACAGGAATAAATTTTGTGCAGCAATGAACTACGTAATATCATAAATTGTGCTGATCTATTGGTATTCTAAAAATGTAATAAACGTGCAAATTAATTAGATGAAAAGATTGTGCAAGCAAATTATTCAAAACAAATTCTATATGTAATAGCGATCTCTCACAGGTTCGTAAATGGTACTACATCGCTAACGTAAATCTTAAAATAAAACTGGAACATCTCGGATTCACTTTCGACGATCACGCGAGATGCGCGTGCGCTCGGCCACGCAACAGCCGTTGATTTTGGACAACTCTGTATGCATCACGTGGTAATTTTTTGGGGTGAAGCCAAAATCAGGTTGTGTCATTGACCTGGACCTAAACTATACCTAATTGGAAGTTTGTACGATCGTTGTGAAATTACTATTAAAAAAAAAAGGAAAATAATATTAATGCCAAGAATGTTGTGTAATAAGTTCTATTGTTAAATATTTTTATTCTCAAAAAGAACAGTTAAGGCGTACAAAAATTTCAAATTTTTGTTTCCAGAATGAAACATGGTAGAAAAGCATCTATACGATAATCCATTGGACGCGTTCATTTAATTTTATAATTTTTCGAACACATAAACAGCGATTTCTCATTTGTTTAATGTCCATTCTAAATGATGAATCCGGCTTACTCCATTATACAGAATAGTAACAATTGTCAAATGAAAAAAGTTTTTTAATTATTTGAATGACTGCTGTGATAACTTTTTCGTTTATGAGATCGATTTAGTAACCTCAACACCGAAAAGTTTGCGAAAATCCAAAGTCATATCATCAGATTCCACAATTCCGTTCTGGATATGATCCAAAATACGACATCGGCGCTGTCACGTTTCGTTCACGTTTCATTTTTTGGCCTTCGTCCAAGATTTTTTCCCGGTCACATTTGTGCAGAATTCAAATTCAAATTCTGACCTTTCTAACTTAAATGTTGGGCGTTGTTAGGTCTTTGCCGTTCGCTGCAAAGGCGCGATTTCTCACGATCTTTCTTTGGAGTTCGAGGGCTTTCGCGTGAACCCTTCACGCTGGGCCAGTGCGAAAATCAATAAAAAAAAGAAAAAGAGGTGATACAGAAAGAAAATAGAGATCTAATACATATATCGTTATAAGTGTATGATTATAAAATAAAAAACAAAATGACAAAAAGGGTTTTAGCCGAAATGCTACAGGAGCTATCTTTTTATGAAGATAAAAAACTGGCCAAGAGCATGTCAGATCATACTCATTATAGGGTTCCGAAGCCATTATTACAGAGAAATGCACTACAGATGAAAAAAGTGTGTTGTTACATTTTTTCATGTTTCCCGCACAGATTAAGGTATAAGCACTTTTGTCGCCTTTAACCAAAAAAGCAAATAGGTACGTCGAATGTTACTCTTAAACTACTGTAAACTAAAGTGCATCAGTAAAAGAGCGTATCTTCACGGCACTTACGTCTTTTGTGGAGAAGCCCCATTTTTTGGTAATAATTCAAAGACAGTATATTCGACTACGTTCAAAATAATTTTCATTGAAAGTTCTTGTTAAGCGTTACGTTCCTTTTTTTTTTCATAAATTTTAGACGTACGGATTTTTCACGTAATCAGAAAAATTGCTTATAAACTTTAAAATGCTTTTGAAAACACTGTCGAAATTTGTGCCACACGTTGATGTTTGCCGAAAAATATTTTTTTCGCCTTCTGTTATATATATGGAGTGCCCCTTCTAGAAATATTTATTTTTCTTATTTAACTACCAAATTAATTGGCGATTTATACAAGACACCTATACTACAAATTTCATCAATATACGTCTTGTAGTTTTCGAATGAAATACCTGTGACATACGGACGGACCGACGGACTTGACGAAACTAGAAGGGTTCCGTTTTTACCATTTTGACTCGGAACCCTAAAAAGTACCGTAATGTTAGAGATCAACGACGTGTAGTGCTCCCCGGCGCACGGGGCGGGCGTTTTGACGTCACCCGAGCTGTCGACTTTACCTGCCCAGTCTCAAGTCGAACTCGTTTCCGATTCGAAAACAACGCGCTCACCGCTCGCCCACCGACGACCTGGAATTTGTGTTTCTACAGATAAGTATACTCATTATGATTTATCTCGGTAGCGGTGCAGCGACGTAACATAATATTGTTACCACAAAGTATAATATTTCTTCTCAGCGTGAAGTTTATACCTATTCGTTATCTACTGATGATGTAAATAATTGGTAATTTCCAAAAAGTGCTAAACAATAACGTCATCATGCTAATGGAGAGTGTAAATAAATGATTAGTAATTCAATGCGTTTTATAAAGTGACAACCTATAACCTCGTGTATGTACATTTAACGACGTTAAACGCGATCATTACAAACGAGTTACTCAATATAATTAGTCTATTATAAATATGAGGTATCTAATGAATTCTTCGTAAACGCAAACGTATATATTACTACAATAAAATGTTTCAACGCTTAAAATAATTCAGGGCCACGTTGAAGCAAGATGGCGGCGCTCGACGACAAGGTGTTTTCGAGCAAAAACGCCTTATTCGCGGCGCCCGCGCCGTCTGTGTACTCAGTGATACGAATCTATTCGAAGGCTTATACATTTCGCATGAGAATTCATTCTCTCGGTATACAAATGGATAACGTATTTTGAATTCAACAGTTATCGGGAAAGATTTCCGAGTCGATTTTTTTCCAAGTCCTAATTAGCTGTAGCTGTATGACGTCGAGTCGATCGCACAAATGATAATCCGTACTACAGTACAGAGTAAAATCATTCTCAGATTAGAATTGGACGTTCACCGAGACCGTCATCTCGTATTCCGTATTACACTCGCATCGGGTACTCGAATCAGATCTAACTTGGAATTTCCTATATTGAAAGTCGTAGTCAAATTACACCAATTCATTAACAGAACCAAAATGATTATATTGTATGTAGTAAAGCGTGAAATGACAATGTGTATCGACAGCGATATTTGTAAGATATTCCTGATAAGAGGCCGCCGGCGGCGTCTGCCGAAGTCCCTCTCGCCTCCGGTGATCACTCGCGAACTTTCGTCGTCGTAATTAAGCTGTATTGTCTCTGTTTTGGAAAGAATCCGTTTTAATTAATGCTCTTAGCTGTGTAAATCATCATACACGTGTTTTAAGCAGTAGCGAACGAACGCTAGCCGAGACGAGAGCGGCCAACTTTTCATTAGGAGGCCGTTTTAAACGAGTTAAATCTAATTTACTTTAGTACTTCGACATGAAAAAATACTAAATACCGATGATTTATTTAAACATAATGTATGTCCGAAGACTTAAAAAATAAAATATTAAAACAAAAAACAGAGGGTCCTCTCATTCAAAAGGCGGCTGGGCCGGGCGCGCCAAAAAAAAAAAACCTTGGGAAATTATATCAAAGAAGTTTTGAATTGAGTCAATTTAAACAACTTGATCTGTGCCTCGTAGAGCACATTAAATTAGTGACAAAGGGTCGTATTAATAAAGCACACTCAGGTGCGCGTTTCATCTAGTGAGTGGAAAGAGCGAGACAGTTATACTGTTTCGCTATAGAAAATTATATATGTCTCGCTCGCACGTAACTTCTTGAGTTGACGCATTATTTGAGTGAGTTGTATCGATACGACCCAAAGGTAGTGAGCAGTCTCCAACACGTACAAGGCCTAGCGTGCAGTAATCGAGGTTCATACCCTGGATCTGAAATAAATATAATTGTGGACTTTCAGCACTCGGGTAATTAAAAGGTGATACAATAACAACAGATAACAGACTACTCTGTATTATTTAAATTTGTCATATTTGCATGCGGTAATATTCGCTATAGTATTAAAATGCGAAGGCCACGCCTGTCAAAACAACTTACGGTTTGCTCAGAATACAAACAGCGTTTCCGCGTATTAAACTGCGCATTTGAAAATGGCGACCGCACCTCGATCGGGACGACCCGTTTGGCCAGAGGTGTTAACGAAGATGTTAAAATACCTTACAATATTACTACATCCATGCGTTCGCTCTCGTACTTCGGGTTCTGTAAGTGATTTGTCAATGAGAGAACCTGTCGGTGACACTTTTGTGTTTCTGTCGTATCTCGTGACAATCTAACTTGATATTAACATGCACAGCCAATATTTTCATCTTTTCTGGATGTGAAACGTCTTTGTATTATTTAAACGAACCGAGAGCATGTTGTACCTACTATTCTTTTATAATGCTAAGACTATTTTCATTGTAATTTTACTTTATTTTTTTAAGTTGTCATTAGTTACCATTTGCACTAAAAATGAGCACATACATACGAGTAGATCATTATGTGTTAGGTGTGAATAGTGCAGTAAACAATGTATTTTTTATGTAGGATTTTCAAAAGGTAAACGAGTATGTACGAAATAATTATCGTCGCATTACATTAGCAGTTTACATTCATATTAATACTAAAATTTGAACAACATGAAGATGACCACTGACCGGCTGCAGTTACCTGGCTACACTAGACTAACTTGTGTAAATTCAATACCTTCCATGGGCTTCGTTTGTGTCGAATTGTAAAAATAACAGCAAAATATATAAAACTCTGATACGGAACACTATTCGGAACATTGCGACACACGCGTGTATTTTTTAATATATAAGGGATAAAGTGTTCAACGACACATTTAAATCTAATCTTCGGATAACACCTAAGATAACGCTACTCGAAGACTAAACCGGGGCACCTTGCCTCTTTGAAATTATGATTCAAATTATTGACAAGTTTCGAAGTTCGACGCGCTTGAACTTTAGTCTGTGTTAATATTATGAATAAACATTAACTGTCAAGGTGACAGATGGTTAACATCGAGAATCGGACAGGAGTCGCCGCCTGTCACTGCCACTTATTAATTCTGACGTCGCTCTGCGATCTCCGATTTGAGAGAATGATCTTGGCGGCACAGTAGGTACATATTAATTTTATCACACGAGTCTCCGTGCGACGTCCGGGCCCTGGAGTGCTGCATCAGCGGGAGGACGACGGTCCGACGCGGCTCGTAACTCAAATTTTTTTCGTCTGACGGTTTGCTGACATCAAAAAAAGTAAAACTATCGAAGCGATTGCCTCTCACACGTCCGACAGGAATTCGGAAGTTGATATTTTAGCACCGACGTATGCTGAGGATGTTTCGTATACGGCAAATGAAATGCATTTCGTGTGGCGTTCGCGTATTCTACAGAAAGTTTGAATAATCGGTGATGCAGATATATTTTACGTTCGACACTTTTCGTACAACAAACGGTCTCGATTCAAAATAAACAATTTAACGGTCCTCGCTAGCGGCACTACAATTATATTTTTGTCCGGCCTTTATCACCGGCATATATAGTAAATAAAAAAATAACAATGATAAAACTTATGTGAAAATGTATGTATAATATGTCATTAGAGATAACGAGTATGCAAACACACGATTATCGCAGACTTGTTTACACGGAGCACATTAGGTGCTGTCATGTAAACGGGCACGGCGTGTGCAAATATTTTGTAAATCCTGTTCCAATATGATTTCGGCTAGATCGTTAATTTTTTTATTGATGTGGTGCTTCGGTGAGTCAAAACAGAAAATAGGTTGCGTTCTGATCTGGTCCTCGGTTTTGCACCCTCGAGGAATGGTGGCAGTCGTGGCACGACGGAGACGACCGCACGGCTAGCGGCGCCATGTCCACGTGCTATAAAATAACGGTATCTCAACAGTACGACTGTCGCCGTGGGACATGAACATGATGATTCCCCACGGCAAGAGTCACTTATGTTCATTTCCAATAATAAATATATAAAATGCGTATATAACCTAATGTGGTAAATATTTTATTTATGTGGCGCCATTTGTTGTTGAAAAACAATGGCAGAGACAACATCATTATGCCACGAAATGGCGCTAAATAAAGCAACGTTTGGAATTTTTTTTATTTCGTTTACTCAGAGAAGGGACACATGTATCGTAGATAAACTTAAAAAGCAAACCTTATCGTGTAACATTTCCATCGAAATTGTTACGGCCATCGGTGGTACGCCTGTGGACGTGGATAGTGAAAAGAGAGTCTAAGCCAGAAAATGTGAAAAACAAAGAAAAACATTTAGAAAATCCAAACGTGTACGCCGTAAATTTTTTTCTATATTAATAAAACAAATTAAAAATTAAAAATATGTATGTATTATAAAGAAATGATAGATGTGAAGGAGCTCATGTTCATAAGTTATATTCCTCAAAGATAAATTAATATTAAATGAAATCAAATGAAGTAATAAAGCTAATGCAACCCGAGCGCGATTACATCCGTCCAACTACACACTAATCGACGGCCTTGGCAATATTTTGTCGAAGAAATGTTTTGTTCAAATTATATTTAATTTTAGGCTAAAATTTATATAAAAAATAAAAGCTCCTCTTTGTGATAGTATACTTTTTATACCAAATAAGTGTATTGTATTACTATTGGGAATGGTTTAAGTCGAGTGGACTTTATATTTTTTTTTTGCCAATTGTAATACACAGCCATGTTATGGCGTGCAATGAAATATATTAAAATGTAGAAACCGAATGCGTTTGAGTATTAAATACAGTAATGTATGCATTTAAGTTTAAATCTTCACTTCCATCGAAAGGTCACTACAAAGATCCGATATTCCAGAAAGATTAACACGTTAACAGGGTCTATTGCGAGCGATGCCGAAGCAAAAACAGAACAAAATCAAGAGCATAACCTAAAAACCGACGCGGCCACTTAGACAGCCGGTCGTGCTGGACGTCACGACACGACCGCGGACAGGCTCAGAGTCGGTGGTCAGAACGACGTGGAAGCGTTGTCGGTATAAAGCCGAGTCGTCTCATCCAAGCTGCCGCGTCGTGCGCCCGCGTCACGCCCGCCGCCACTCCGCGATCCCTGGGAGTGCATGCGCGGATGCCGCTGGGAACAATGACTAGGAACTCCGTTCTAACCTCGCCGCGTGCCGAACGCCGCGAGTAGGTATCGGAATTGCAATTTCGTAGACTTGTAAATGTTTTCGACGACGGCCGAGGGTGACCTTTGTGTTTTCATAATCCTATGTAAATTTTATGAGAAATTATGTACATTTTACTGCGTCGGGTTCGCGGAAACAAAGAAAAAATATTAACCGGTTCAAAGTAAATTTACACAAAAGCGTCCGCGTACCCACCCACCCACTGTGAGGTGTCTAGCAAAAATTTGAATTAGATTTACAATTTGACTGATGCATTATTTCGATTATTATATCAATTATTACATATAACATGGTAAGAAGCCCCGAAATGTGGAAGAAGGCACTCGTGAATGCTAGGCTGCGCGCCCGCCGAGCCGTTCACCCCGAGGTGATAAGGCGCCCCAGTTACGCGCGCGTCCTTTGTCTGGGCGCGGCGGGCGCCGTGCGCTGTCCCCGTTCTGATTCTCGTCTGTAATGCCAAAATAGTATCCGACTGACTCACGTCCTAATAAAAATAAATCCTCCATCAAACGCATCCTGAACTATTATTCGTTTTCCGCTATTATCATCCATAACGACATAACGAAAACTTTTAGTACACTAGGCGTTATTTTTCTAACAAACGGAATATAAATATATGTGATCCACTATCTTCACTATCTTTTGCATGCGGCGTCGCCTATTCGATCGTGTGTTAATTACAAACAGATTTAAATGTACTCGGATATGAGCAAGAGTATTCTCGATTGACGTAGTTGAAAAATGTAAACGCCGAGCAGGTTGCAATAGACGTAAAACAATCGGTATTAGGCTACCGTCTGAGTCCACCACATCAAAATTTGGAAAGGTTAGTTTTTGCGTAAATAACAAGTACACGGTAATGGAAATTGTTTTGCGCGTGAAACCCCAAATCGAAAAAGGAGAATAAAACAAGTTCAGAAATTACGTCATCTACGAGTATGACCTTAGAACTTAAGTTTTGTAATTATTTCACATTAAAAATATTTTATAATAATGGAAAAACGTACTGTAAAGGAAAGCGAAGTAGTGTTGTAAGGTTTCCGACATAAAAGAAAAAAACGGATTGATTAAATAATTTATTCATCTTTATGGATTGACTGTCAGCACGGTCAGAGGGTACAAGATGAATAATGAGTTCCAAACAAATTTTTGTTCGTATTTCAGCAGATTTTTTTTTATTTTAATTTAAAGTTCGCTCAAAACAATGTAAACAAATTAGAGTGTGTTATTAAAGTGAAATTTTTCATTATTTTCAGTAAATAGCGCTAGGTCATAGGTTTTCTTAACGATTTGGTCGTCCGGCTGATCGTGGAGCGCCCACTGCGTCGGCTGTCACGACGGGTCCGCTGGCTCCGTGTCGTCGATGGCGATAATCGTAGAGTGCACGTGTGATACGCCGGTGTCGATTACGCACACGCGCGCAGAACGCCAAATGGCTCGATTAAAATAGATTAGTGGTATCCTACGCGGACGCGCGCCAACCTCGTACAGCCCCCGCGCTGGAGAACCTGTTCTGTTGTAAAACAAACTTGTACAGAACTGTTGACATTGCGTAAATCATTAAATTATTTTGATTTTGATGCCTTAAGTTTTGTTTATTTAACTTCTTTGTTTTCAAAGAAACTAAAAATGAAATCTTGTCCTCGAGTCATAGAGCTCGAGTTTTGTAATTTAAGTGAACGTTTGTGTTTGTTAATTTTTCACTTCAAGCGTATATTAGTGTTGATGACAATCAATGCAAACTGAAAACTACAAACACGTTGTGTGTGTTTTTGTGAAAAGAAATAGTTTTAAATCAACAATGGCATTGTAAAGACATAGGTAACGTTAAATAGTTCACTTTTAAAAATTGAATACCTATTCAAAACGTAAATAATTACAGTACAACACAATACATTGTAGATAAACTGGAATAGCACAGTGTTTCGTGTTTATTGTTTTCCTGTTGTTCGATAGCTCAAGGACGTGGGCAGGCTGCACGCTGCCCGCCCGCCTGGCACTTCCAGTCTGCGCCGCGGCGTGCGGCGCAGTTGGCGACGCCACGATTGCATCACTGAGTTTGGGTTGCTATAATTAACTCGGTTTCCCGTGTACACATTTTGTTTGCTTATGTCGTTGGCGTGGCCGTCAGGGCGTACGCGGATTGTTGTCGCTCGGTTTAGTTTTTTCGTCGGCCGATGAGTCCGGCGACGCGTTCGATTTATCGTTCTCCTCGTTGCGGGTTCGTCGCACTAGCTCGGATTTGTTGCCCGACGAGTCCGCTCGCGGATGCGCACGCGCCCGCTACGTGATACACTCTGAGACGAATGAAACGGGTGCTCACATAAGAAAAGGACGGAAGGAAAACATCTGGGACGAGCGCCGCGGGGACGCCTCCCAGAACAAACACTGGTTTCGTTTCGTATTTTTGTTGCGGAGCGTAATTTTTAGACGGCAATCGGCGCGGCTGAATCACTCTGAACACATTTAATATTCTATTAACATATTAATATAATATAAAATGTGTTCAGTCTATGCATTTTGGTATAATTATCTCTAGAATTGTTTTTTGTTACTCAATTGATTTAGCAAAGGGTTGACAAATCTTGACATAGGTCCAATATTTAATTTTTATTTCAAGATTCGTTAAAACCATTAGTAAGTTTATTAAGAATTTTATTAAATATCAATTCTAAGCGGAAGCCTTTAATTTCTATATTTCAATTTACACCATTTCCTGCTTTTTTCTGTCGATTATGTCGAACTATTTCCTAGATTTTTATCAAAATAGTCGACTGTCGTTTAGATCTCTAACGATTATGTATAGATATTTACTTCGTAAGTATTAAAACTTTGGATATATCCGATACATGATAGATATATGGATTTTATTCACAGTACGTCATATAATACCTACGAAATTTTATAACATTAATAAATACGTATTTGCCAACATGTTTATGAAAGTAATTTTTTTCTTCTATAATGCTAATTCTATTCCTATTGGTTATTTATTGTATTTGCCTGTAGCAAATCTGTAGCAAATCTTATATATTTAATTGATATCTCCATGGTATTATTTATTTGTTTACAAAATATTCAAACGTCTGCCATTCAGTTAGGTTGTCCACGGAATTCTTAGGTACTTAATCTACATTAGGTAATTATTACGTGCTTCAATAATTATTTAGCAAGTCGTTCACTCGGAGCTCCTCGCTGTTGCTTACAAAATCTAGTTGCAGAGCGTTTCTACATCTGAACTGGTGGTAGATTAAACGATATCTAATAAGAATTCATACACATCCATAATTTGAATTAGGTTTACAATTTGTACGTATTTTTCACACCAGTGGACTAATTTTTCATAAATAAATACCTTAAAATATTTGTCTCGAGTTTGACTACTTTGTGTTCATTACAATCTTCATACGAGGAGCGCGACGGTTTATTAGTTTGAACTTTGTTTTAAATAAAGTTTAACCCAATATCGCGACAAAGAAAATCGTAATGTGTACACGTACAAAGTCTTCAAACGTTACAAAAATAAGGGCACCCTTCGAATGTCAAAGGGTTCCTTGTGAATTTGGGCGGGCGGCCGCCGGCGCGGAGGTCGCCGACCCCGCCGGCGCGTCCCGGCCGCGTGTCCTGTAGACGCCCTCGTGTCAGCCGCGACAGAACTCCGCTTTAGGTACGCCAGTTGTCGGTTACGACGTACTCGTTACATTTTGTTTACGTATCGGGTTACACTTAGGTAGGTATCCACCTGCCTACTTGTGTCGTGTAGTTTTAAATTTTATAATATCTCGTCGAACGAAACTTCACCTTTGGGTACGCTAAATAAATTTAATTTAAGACGAGTAGGCACAACAAATTCGGACGCGTAGAAAAGCAAACCGACACAGCGGGCCCGCGCTAGTTCAATGATGATTATAAAAAACCAATGGCGAAATCACTAAATGTCTCAAACTATGTTATATTCCTAGTCGTCCTAAATATGGATTTGTACGAACGTGTTTTTTATTTCATCCTTTAAGTATTTATTAATTTATAACTTCAGCATACGTATTTACATCTTGAATATTTAAAATCTTGACTTGTGTTCCAGTTCCCGTAACTTTTATAATAAATAATTTATTGATTCTGCTATCGTTCACGGAACGCAATGCAAGCGGTAAGCAATCCCCGAAGCTTGTTCCGGTATTCCGATAACCTACGGCGCACACGCGCACGACTGCGGCCTACGACGCGCACACGCGTGTCACCTGCAGCGCTATCGGCTCGAGTTGCATCGCCGTAAATATTATGAAACTCGATAGCGCCGTTGCCTGCGAGCAGTCTATTAGTTCGCTACCCAATATTTTTTATGTTTTCCTCATGAACTTGACGTAATAATGCATCCGACGTACTTAATACTGTAATTATAAAATCCTACTCCGCTACACATATTATGAATAGATCTCGGATGCAGTGGACCCCGACGTAATAATATACCGATGTGCTTCACCTTGGCAATATAATCTAACCTACGCGTGGGGCTCGAAGCGAGCGCTCAATGGCCACTAGAGCGTAGAAGTCTTTTATGTATTTATAGATCGTATAAATTGTAATTCTGTTAAAAAATCAAGTACAAACGAAACTTGAACTCATCCGTCATTGTATACGGTCACGTTGTTTGGCCTTCAATTATGATTATAAAATATTTTTGAACAATAAAAGTCTAGAATGCCACTGTTATTAAAACAGGCTGTATTGTTAGTCGTTGAATATTAATAGAAAAGACAGAGACTTCGGCAACTTTTTCTCATATGCGAATTTTGACCAATAAAAAACCACATCTAGAAGATGTGTTATTGTTTAAAGAAGTACAATTTTTAGACGTTATCTAGGCGATTGATTGAATGGTATAAGAAGAAACTTGGAAGAAACGCTGAAAAGTTTTGTTAGACGCGGAACCGGCTCGGCACACATGCACAGACAACGCACGAAACTGCTGCTGTGAAATTAGTTTCGAAAGCGTCGCAATGACGTTATATAGGAAAGCTGGGGAGAAGAAGGAAAGGTCGGGGAGTGTTGAACCTGCGCTTTGCCTCGTTCGCAGGCACTTCAGAGCGGTAATGTATTGTGCGTTGTACTGTACGATAGTGATATAATGGCAGGCAGTAGCGTGCGTTCACGCCGAGCACCACAGGACGGAAGATCAAAATCCACAAAACCTCGAAGCAAACCTTTCGGCAGTAGCCAGTATGTAGTTCCCTGCGACCTCGTCGTTCGGCGAACGGGCCGCCACGAAGACAGCGGATATCACGCCGCCTGAATCGTAAGCGGCCGCCGCCGGCGGCGCGCGCGCCGGTGAGCGGCGGCAGCAGCGAGACCGCTCGTAGCACATAAAGCTGAATGGAGCGTTAATTTAGTCCTAGAACGAAACGGCCTCTAATGACGCGGTGGGCTTTGCGGCGCTCGCGCCCGCCGGCAGTCGCTCCTATAACTTGGTACTCGCGACAAACCTGTCATTTCATTTATCTACACGTTCTTAATACGGGTTTCTTTTTGTCACATAGTGATGGGGCGTATAGTATTTGTGCTTAAAGTGAAAATGAAAATTAAAAATGAAACTTTAAACCGAGGGACGCTCACGTCCACGGGCGGGTGTATGTGTATAATGATCTACTAGGCGCTTTATTTATTTTATTATTCATATGTAAAACATTATTTACTTTTAGGATGCTTACGTAACTTAAATTTGCTATTCATTGTCTATAAAATTCGTATTAAATAATTACTTGTGAAATACATTTCACAAGTAATTAATGTTAATTTTGTAAAATATGCATAGCGAATTTGTTTTGTATACAAACCCTGTCATTAAATAATTTAATTTTAATTACACAAACTAAATTAAAGACTAAGTAATCATTAAATAAAAATCACGGAGTGTTATAATATCTGATAGTGTCATAATCTTTTCCTGCTATTTAGTCTCGCAAACAGTTAATTTTTATTGGTCGTAAATATATTTACTATCCCAAAGGTGTAATTTCTAGTTTATGGTAACTAGTAAAAGGTAATCTTTTAAGTCATAAAATTATGTATTACACTTTTTATTTTGCTCATACTCATAAAATCGATAAGCTATCCTTAAAATATGATTTCCTTATTTTCAGGTATGCGAAAAGCTCGAGATAGGCGCAGAGTCGGACTACTTCGGGCTGCGCGTGAGCCCGCCATCCGGCCCGGCGCGGTGGCTGAACCTCCGTAACCCCTTGGATCCTCACCGCATCCCCGGCAAAAGGCTGCAACTTCGCGTCAAATTCTGGGTTCCTCCGCATCTCCTCATCAACGAGCCTACGCGGCACCAATTCTATCTTCACGCCAAACTGGTACTCACCGATGGAACCCTCGTCGTAGCGGATCTAGAAGTGGCTAGAAGGATAGTGGCTTACATAGCGCAAGCGGAGACGGGTGACTGTGATCCCGATGCGCCTCCTCTTCACGTATACGAAGAATGCTCCAAGATCGGGCCGCAAGGCGACAGGCCCGACGACCACGTTCAGAAGATCATTGAGTACCACTGCGAAATGGCCGGCATGAGGGCGTCCCAGGCGGAATATCGTCTGCTCAAGGCGATATCTAATTTAGAATCGTTCGGAGAAGAACTATTCTTCTGCAAAACGGTGAACGAATTCAACAACGCCCACAATCTGTACAGCCACCTGTTATACCACGGGCGCGCCCAGGAGGAGAGGCGGAGGGGCGACGAACAAGAGATAGACGGCGGCGGCACCGTCGGCTGCCTGGCGGGCGGCGGCGGCGGCGGCTGCGGCTGCCGGCTGAGCACGTGCGTGGGCGTGGGCCCGCGCGGGCTGGTGGTCTACCGGCCGGCCTGCACCGCCGACCACGACATAGGCGAAGAAAAACAGAGGTCGGTGTCCCAATTAAATTACTCGTCAGTTTGCTAACTTTATTTGAGGTCGTCGCTCACGATATCTGATTATTATATTAGTTTTATGATTAATTTTATTTATTGACGTGACAACGTCTTAAATTAGGTTGCGACTGGGAGTCACTTATGAAAAAGGTGTAACGCTCGGTAACGTAACGATGAGTCACCGAACGAGAGAGGCCCGCCGCCTTGCGTCTCTCCCACTCAACTATGATCGGTCTGCCGCGCGCAGCACTAGAGAATTAGTGCATAGCTTGCAAATGTATTGCAAGTTATTGTATGTATATTTGTATATAAATACGTATGTATGTGTAAAGGTAAAAATAAAATTTTGTTAATATGAAATTCAGTGCGAGATTCTTTGTATAAATTAATGTTTTAAATATAATTCTTTGTATAAATAAATGTTTTAAATTGTTACTATTATTTCATCCTTCTTCCTACTATACGAATGAATATTCACATTAAAATGATTTTACCATTCAAAGTCGTTGTCACGTAAAACTTTCGCCCGTATACCGACTTTACAGGCAACCAAATTTTTTTTTGATAAATAAAAATTACAACCAGCGCCTACATACGGTTAAAGAACGTACCTGCTTCGTAGATATAGTTTTACTGCATCGTATTGTCAATTATTTTGTCGTTTATGTTATTATTATTTACGGATACGATGTTATCAGCGAACTATCACAAGGTCGTTACACAAAATAGGCTTGTTTTTAAAATCGCTCTGGATACCGATCGCCGTGGGCGCGTGTCGCTTATCCGCTATTTACGACCGACAAACACGGCAGCCGTGACATCACGCCTATACTTGCTATTTCCGATTATCAAACAAACTTAGAAGCCTGATGGTCCTTGTCTTAATGTTCTTCGTTGTAAGCGGGTAAAGCGTCATTAGAGACTTCTACATTTCGTCTTCTAAGGAATTCATATCTCAAGCCATCTGTTGAAGCTTGATCAAATTATTGTATGATGTCCATTAAAAATTTTCGTTTTCATATAGGATTTTTTATTTAACGATATTCTATGCATATCTTAACATAAGTTACAACTTTATTGAAATATGAAAGAAAATTTATTAAAAAATATGAAAACGACTTCAATATTTTCGCTTAGTATCATTGACCTATATGTATATCAAGCTGAAGAATGGGATGTACGACCCTTAGTTATATTATTGTCTATCTGGAGAGAATCGGAATGACGTCTTACGTAGAAATGAGGTTTACGTGAGACTGGCCTCGGGCATAATTACAATTATATAAAATTTGAAACGATTTCTATGACAAGTAAAATGGTGCACTTCGTATGGTTCGTCGCTTAGTCGTAATGATATTTTAAGTGACGACGGCCGCTGTCGGGTATTTTTAGACATAATGGAGTTAACGAGGAAACGTTCAATGTTGTATATAGCGAGGGAACAATTCATTTAGGTCGAGGAAGTCAATGCCCACCCTGCGGACGTGTTGTATGAGTTGACCTTTGGTACCTGATTAAACGTTATCAGACATTTAAGTGCTCACCTTCGCCGGAAATGTCTCGTTTTTACAGCCATAACTTATGCTCGACGTCAAACCGACTTCATTTGGATATGGTTTATTACGTGTTTGATTATTCGTTCGGAATAGGAATTTTTCAATGTCATACAATTTATAGCAAACGCAAAGTATTTGCATTTCATAGAGATTTGAATATGTATAAGTAATACCGTTCAGACAATATTTTATTTGAAAATACATTAATACATAAGAATGTAAGTTACATTACAAAAAAGAAGATATGGAAAATTGTTTGGCAATTTTTAAATAACTTTTGTGTCGAAAATAATATATCCGATCATATTTCGATGATATTGTAATATCGGGTGACTCGGTAAAGCTCGTGCCGAGTGAGTGATCGTGTCGATGTGGTCGTTCCAGCATCCCTTACACGGCGATCCTGCGCGCGCAGCCGCTGCGGAACATGTTCCAGCTGTGGTACGCCAGCAGCGAGAGCGGCCACGAGGCGGCGCTGCACGTGAAGCTGGGCACGCGCGGGCAGGCCGCCGCGCTGTACCGCGCCGTCACCGAGAAGCACGCCTTCTACTGCTGCGAGACCGTGCGCACCGACGTCACCGAGCAGTTCATCCGGGACCTCAAGGTGAGCGCGCGGTGCGGGGGTGAACACTGCCCGCGAACACTTGCCATTATTAAGATCGAGCAAAAAGACGTGGAAAAAATAATTTCCTTGTATAGGGACTCCCCTTGAATTTTCAACTTAATTTTATTTTTATTTTTTAAGTTTCTATTGTGGCCATAGTAATTTAAAACACACTATAAAAATTTCAATTGTAAACCTATTACGGTCCAAAAAATATAGTCCTGTGACTGACGGACGGACAGCGGAACCTTAGTATTACGGTCCCGTTGGTACCCTTTGTGTATGTAGTCTCAATTAAGGTAATAAAATTTGATGTAGTAATAATTTTTATAATGCAGACCCACTAAGAAAGGACATTTAAAAATTCGCTCTTTAAGGGAGTTAAAAGGGGGTTGAATTTCGTGTGATATTTTTCTTATACAGCGAAGAAAGATATTGAAATGTTCTTAGTGTTCTTTGCATGCCTGAACTATTCATTCCATTACCATGTAACTTAGTGCAATATATTATATGGGAGCGTAAAATAAATAAGAAGGTTTCTGAAAAAAAAAGTAGCATTGTTCGTCCGCGTATTTATAGTACTCCGCCGAACTTCTGAACCCATTCTAGAAATGTTTTCGTGCTGGAGAAGCCACGGGTGAAAAGCTAATAAGCTATAGCAATTCGTCGATTTGCTGTAGTGCACTGTTCACGTAATAAAATTATTGTAAATAGCTCTATTCAGTGACGTATGATATCACGGTAATGTCTATTTACAAAATTTGATATATTCGACACACTGCTCAGGCATGTGCCGATACGTACTATATTTTTATATACTCACTAATGTAGATATGTTTAGAAAAATTACTAACGTGAATTTATAAACTTCACACACTGTTTTTGTTTACAAAGAAATGGACAATAAACATGCTGGAACATTGCATACAGTCACAAATACGACATAGTTTACAATAAAGATCATAGATTTCGTTACTCTCCCTACCTGACAATTATATTTAAGTAACTTGAAAACTAAATTCCAGTCCATTTAAAATAATGTAAAAATAATTTAAAACAATATTAGCGTATTGAATTTTTTAAATAATCGATAGTGATACAGCAAAGCACAAATTCTTGTAAATGGAATATATTATTACCCGCACGAATTCTTCATCAAGACATGGATGAGATTAAAAGAAAAAAACTAATTGTTTAATTCCTGGGGACTTTTTTATTGTGGTACACTTTGACTCTGTAAGAGCCTATTAAATCCCTTTAATAATATTATTAGCGAATTAGGTTTTAACAGATAGTAACTTATTCCTTCACCCACAGGGCACTATAGCTTCGATCTTCAAGGATTCTACGACCCTGGGCCGCCGGTACGTGTTCGACATCCGACGCACGTGCCGCGAGGTACACGACCGCGCGCGCCGCGCTGCGCACGCACGCGCGCTGGCTGCGCTCGAGCCGCGCGCGCGCCGCCGCTCCGCGCAGCATTCGGACACCGAGGTGAGGACTGCGCCCCAACTGCCTCAGTTCGATTACCATGCAGAGATAAAAAAAGTTAAACAACTAAAACAAATGAAAAACAAAATAAAATAGAATGAATAAAAAAATCTTTGACTCGTTTGCACTATATGTAATTTTAAGTACTGCTAAATTAAGCATTTCAATAATCCTGAGTACTCAAGTACAGCAATTGTGATCCAAGTTAAGACACGTCGTATTGCAGGAGTGCGTCGAGACTCGCGTGAGTTCATCGGGCAGCGGCAGCGGCAGCGGGAGCGAGGCGTTCGCGTGCGGCGTGTGCATGGACGCGCCCATGGACACCGTGTTCCTGCCGTGCCGGCACGTGCTCTGCTGCGGCACCTGTGCTCCCAAGTCAGTTCACTCGCTTATTACACGTATTATATGGGACATCAAATCAAAAAAGAGAAGCGTGCTTATTCTTAAACAAATTTGTGAAATATCTAGGGCGTTATCTATCAGTGAATTAAAATGAGCTAAAAAATGCTATTTTTGAACTAATAGTAAGTTTTAAATGTTCTGATTAAATTAATTTTTATTTAATTCTAAGTATTTTAAAGTTCCTTCGTTTTTGTACAGGTGCGAGCGCTGTCCCTTATGCCGCAGAGAAATCGAGCAGTCGATGCACATATTCTTACCCATAGAGTACCAGAAGATCGGTTAGCAATTCTGACAGGCCACATGATTGAAAAACATTTGAAAAAATCAGTTGAACGGTTGATTATGACCTAAGAACAAAATCGATATAAATATGGACAATAAAACGTGGCCTTCTTGGACGTTGAAGTGTTTGTGCGTGTGAATGTCTAGTCAAACTGTTACATGTGACTTTTAGGTATTGATTTATGTGCATTTTTCCTTATCTAAAGCTTAGTGCTGCCACTTCTATGTTTCTGTACAGCATTCCAAAAGTGGTTTATCCGTAATTATATAACAATTTTTTCTACTAAAGAGTTGTATGATGTAAACATTTTTAATTTCACATTTCATAATGGAACTATATTCTTAAAATGTATTGTACATTCATATCACTATTCTTACAAATCACTGTCAGTCTAATTTGAAATTTTATTCAATTAAAATCCTAGTTAGTACTTAGGTGTCATCAATTTAACAACGTTGCTGTATTTGAATCAGTACTTACTTCGTAGGCATAATAAAGGTTATTTATACCTAATAATTTAGTGTAAGATGCAAAAAGAACTGAAAATGTCTTTTGTTATATTTTCTTATAATGTTATATGTACGATTATAACTATAATCGAGTTTTGTGCCCTTCGTTTTAGAAGGTTGTGATTAATAAAAAAATGAAAATTTTTAGATATATACATATTTTGAGTAACCTATCTGATATCATGTTTTACACTTTTAAGGAGCGATCATGTGTTTGTTGGAAAAAATTATTAAATTACATTTCCCTTTTCTTGTTTTTGACCAACACAGAATGTAAAACAATATATGTAAACTACAACGTTTTATGAGAATGATACACTCGGTATCATACTGTTAATAAGTAGGACCAGTGGTCTATTTGAAAAGCGATATTAAAGTTTAAAAAAGAATCTTTTTGTTTTATTTTCTTATTTTGACACTAATTTTATGTGAACGATAATGAATCAAGTTCCAATTCCTTTATTGACATAAATGCAAAATAAAATATCTTTCGACGTTCCCAATTTACATTTACATAGTAACAAAATAAGAGTGACAGTCAAACATTGGAATTATTAAGTTGCTGCAGTAGGATTAGCTAATAAAAGTTAACTAGTGAGTTGAATTAGACATAATTTCTATGCTCTTTATTAATTATCGATTATTTATGTTTTCACAAAAATGTAATTGGTCAGTATTTCTCTAAATTACTTTTTTTAAAGCTGAAAGATTTCTTATCTTTCAAAATTTATTTTTCGCAGATCGTTTTACTAACCCAGAATGGTACTTATCATTAAATCGAAAATACTTCTGTACTTAGTCATCGCGTGAATTTCAAGAAAGATAAAATAATAAAAACAAACAAGACGATATGCATCTATTTATAAAAATATTTATAAGCATTAATTATGTCGTTCCATTAGTCAAAAATAAAAAAAAAAAAACATTTTATTCTATTAAATATATATATATATGAAGAGTCTACAGTAAGAATTTGTTTTTGATTGTAGTACAAAAATGGGTTAAAAGTGAAAACAAATCTAATCCTTTGTATTAAATGTCTCAAGATTGTATAACCACGAAATACTTGCTTAGAAATCGGTCAATGTTCATAAAAATTGTATTACTTATTTCGGAAAGTTACATTTATAATTATAGAGGTTATTAGATAGATAATTTGGACTTTAGGATCCTGTATGTTCCCACGCTGAGTTCCTATATAATCTTGACACAGGCAACCAGTCAGCAACTCAATAAAGGACATTCTCTACATTCATTATAGATACTCGTATGTTCAGTGAGACTTTTATGAAAAGGTCTCACTGAACATATAAAGAACAATTATATAAATAATTTGTTATATTTTATAGTCTACTGCACAAGACATACGGAATAGTTATAAAAAAAAACTTACGCCGTTATAAAATAACTAGATGGATAAATATCACCAACTAAATGCGGTAACAGTGAAATTATTTCTTTTGGTTTAAAATGTCAGAACTATGCCTTGGCGTATCCCGGACTAACCAGGGCGCAGTAAACATGTGCAGCAAACCTGTTACTTGTGTACTCAGTGCAATTTGATGTATTATTTTATTCTCCTACAATCATGCAGCCAATTTGACGTCATTAAAGAGTTTTGAAACTTAGACTGAAAGACATTATCTTATTTGATAATTTTCCCAAGGTAATCCGTAAAAAGTAGAGCATTATTGGGTAACCTACCGTTGCCTATGGGCAACGCATTGAGTATAAGAAAAAAACCGGCCGAATGCGAGTCGGACTCATACATGAAGGATTCTATACCACCGAGCAATAGACACTACATGCTTTTGAGAAATAGCTAATGAAAACCATAACAAAAATTAAGGTTGAACAAAAAACGCCGAAAAAACACGCTTCTAGCTTGGAAACCTCTTTTAATTCTTAACTTCATTTTATTTTTATTACCAAGAATGTCTCGTACGTAACTTACCTAAATCTTCATAATTCATATGCTTCTTGTTATGCATAGGTATCATACTTATTGCTACTAGTCTAATTCTATGAAGAGTAATATTTTTCCTTCTTTTTTTAATGATATGTCTGTGTCGATACATGAGGCAAGACTTTTTGATAACAATGAAACATATGGAGTGCGATAAATGAGAAATTCGTCTTACTTACTATAACATTATTGGAAACAAAAGATGAAAGTAGCCACGGCATCTAGGAACATATGTGAAATTGAAGGAGATACGGTCAATGAGCGAACAGAACACCTTTTGTTTAATCGTTTCTGTAATGGACATTTGAAGTTTTGAAGCTCATTCGCGTTTGGTCGCCCGCCTGTATGGGATATTGAAGCTACAGACCGAGCAGTAGCAAACCAACCTAGTACCGGCTCTCGCCGATTGTTGGACCCCTTGGACCTTCTGAAGATACCATACATCGCCACTTAAAATCATTAGGTGAAACTTATTAAAGTGGCCCACGAACTTAACGATATTCAAACGAAACGTTGAGTAAAAGTGTGCAAACAGCTCCTTGCACTGAGGATACATGATCATTTTATTATAGGCATTGTTACTTACGATAGAAGATGGTTTTATTTAAACAACTCAAACATGGAAAATCAGTGAGTAAACAAAACACAATTACCTAAACCTGAAGACAGGTCAATTCGTGTTACGGACAGCCGCGCATTTAATGTTAAATAGGATGATAAATATAATATTTTGTTTTATACGGACTTAGCTTAAGAATTATTTTGTAATTTATCGTGTTTGTGTTTTATTAAAGTATTTTGTTTATCTTGTTTTATTACTTAGGTAGGGATTAGTCTTAAGAAATGGTATATTTTGTCTATTTTCATGTATTTACTGTGTTTTATTTTTTGTTGTGTATATTATATCGTATTTAATTATAAATGCGAATTAAATGCAATGTGCATATGAGTTGCATACGAAATTGTGCCTTAGAAGGGAGGACCAATAAGAGGCCTAGAACCGCGGCGGTCGTTACGGTGCGGCCGCGAATCGATGTTCCGAGTGCATGTAGCGCTAATGCGTAAAGTGAGTGATCGTCGTCGTTTTTCTGGACCGTCGAGTTTCTCCAGTCCGGACGAAGCGGCGACCCGCCACTTCACCATCACTCCCAGAGACGGCCGTGACGGTCGAGGATGATGTCGATGTACCCACTGACAACTCTTGATCTCCGGCTGGCTCGGGAATTCTTCAAGTTCAACCCCCGAAATGGGGCCATCACCACTGGACCGTCGGGGTCGTATTCCCGACGAGAAGACGTCCGGGCATGAGGCAACATAAGTCCTCCGTCCCGCACCTGCACCCACAAGAAAAGGGGTGTGGAAGATCTGCGAACGAACGAATGCTAATGCGTAAAGAATGCAAAGTGCATAGCCACATCTCCTCAATTAAAATGTATGCAATTCATATATCCAGGCGGATGCACCATCTATAAAATGCAGCTAAATTGATGCATCCGTCGCTGCTGTCATTTTCGTAGGCGATTTCAATAGTAAAAGCACAAACTGGAGATGTAATTATTCAAATAAGAACGGTAGAAGGCATTCGCAAAGAAACTCCAATTTAATATCATTACTCTTCTCACACCGATCTTTTATCATAATAATGTTAACTATAGGCCTGATATCCTTGATATCGCCCTCATGAAAGGGGTAACTCTGAAATTGAGTTGCATTGAGACTATCCAGTGTCTCAATTCGGATCACCGATCTGTTCTCATGAGGTTAGGCTCACTTGCCGGAAACTGTCCTCCACCTACGAAAACAATTATTAATTGGAAAAAAAGGTGTCGGTCACGCTTGAGGAAACCGACACCCCGATTTTAAATAATATTCCAAATGACATCGTTTCGATTGACGATATTGACAATGCAATAGGTGCCCCCTTACATCAGGACATCAATCCAACATCAAATCAACCCAACCACATCAGGACAGTAGTTGAGAACAGCTCTAGGACAGTTCCAGCGAAATCTAATCGCAGGGAGCTGCCTAGAGATGTTAGAGAACTGATAAGGGATAAGAATGCCGATTTTCGTCGAGCGGCTAAATACCCTACGTGTGAAAATATGTTCCAACGCGTGCTCTCCAGCGTAAGGTGAAGGCGCGCATGAAGAAAGTTAGGTTATTTTTATCTTTTATTATATTATTATGATCATTAGGAATGAAAATTGGAACGACCTTATGGTAGAAATATCACCCAACCATAAAGCTTATTGGGGATTAGCTAAAGCTCTTAAAACGGAAGGAGCTGTCCCCACTTCCGCTCTGAAAAGACCGGATAGTTCTATTGCGTTCGATGACCGGGAAAAAGCTGAATGCCTAACTGATATCATTGAACTTCAATGCTCACAAAATTCCTCATCCGACAAGGAACATGTCGATAGAGTCGAAGAGGAGGTTGGTCACAGAATCTCCCTCCCACCTAAAGACGATCCGGATCCAATAACTCTTGACGAAGTTAGTACGTACATTAAAGCACTTAAAATCAGAAAAGCACCAGGCAAAAACTCCATCAGCAGCAAAGTAGCAAATGTTTTTCTGCGCTACTTGTGGCTCTTTTAGTCGCGATTTTCAATGCATGCATTCAAAATTATTATTTTCCTACAGCTTGGAAGGAAGCTGTAGTTATAGGAATTCCTAAACCGGGGGGGAAACCACGCGACCTCCCCACTAGTTATAGACCCTTTAGTCTTTTGAGCGTATTAGGTAAAATTAGTTGAGAAAACGCTCAAAACTCGTATAAGCGAGCACCTCATTATGAACGAACAATTGACAATGAACAATTTGGTTTCAGGCCTAAACATTCTTGTCTCCAACAAGCCCTCTGACTGGTAGAATATATCTCGGAGAGTTTTAAAGTCAAAAGAAAGATAGTGGCGGTCTTCTTTGACGTAGTGAAGGCCTTCGATAGGGTCTGGCACACAGGTCTCATCTATAAGCTCATCAATTAGAGCTCCCAGATCGTCTTGTTATTATTATCCACCAATATATTAGTAATCGCCACTTCACATTCCGACTTGACGATACGTACTCGTCAATGAGGTCAATCAGAGCTAGAGTACCTCAAGGCTCCACGCTCTCTCCATTGTTGTACTCCGCGTACATAAACGATATCCCGCGACCGTCAACAGGCGTCCAGCTCGCGCTTTTCGCGGATGACGATTTCTACGTTCCGATTGCCTCTGGAACATTCTTCCGTGATTACAGAGGGCCATTGATCAGCTGACACAATGGCTTCGACTCTAGCGAATAGAAGTAAATCTGGAAAAATCAGTATCCTTATATTTTGACTTTAGCCCGCGTAAGTCAACAGTACCAGTTCCAATAGACACTCTCTTTTTAAACATTCTTAATAAACCAATTCCGTGGCAACACCACTATAAATATTTAGGCATCACGATCGGTAGACACCTACATTTCAAAGATCATATCGCTCGTGTTAGGAAACTAGTGTTATTTTACCTATCTCGGCTATAAGCTATGATAGATAGGTAAAGTAAAATGTCGATCCGCAACAATCGTACGATATACACGACGCGCATCAGGTCGGTCATGACGTACGGGAGTCCAGTTTTCGCTCATGCACAGACTGATGAACTATATGAATTGCAATTAGTGTAAAACAAATTTTGTAGAAGAGCAACTGACGCACCATGGTACGTCAGAAACTCTACACTCCACCGGGACCTAGAGCTCCCAACCATTTCTAAAGGACGCATCAGAGAGTTTCTTCGATATAGCGAATAGCCATCCGAACTCTTTATTAGTCGCGGCCTTATCATACGAGCCATCTCCTCCAAATGATTTTTGCAAAAGATCACGGAATGGCCTATTAGATCCACCCGACGATCTCACTGTCGAGGATGAAAAACTTTTAGAACTAAATAAGATGGCTATCGAATAGGAGTAGGGATTATCCCATTCATTACGATCTTTAAAGACCATCAATCCAGTGCGCTTTCCGCGCCTCCCGGAGCCCCCTTAAGTTTCAGTCCGTATTGCAAACTTCACATGACCTCCTATGCCGAGGTGTCTGATTAAAATAATACCCATAGGGCAATTACTCGCCGACGGCATCCCTATGCCGAAATGGCTGCGTTTTCAGACAAAGGAGTCATAGCCTTTGTCTTACTACGTGGCAGACATAAGTTGTTCAAGAAGTTTTTAGTCGGTGAGAGTCGAACACACTCATGTGCCCGGGCACGCAGGCGGCCTACGCCTACGGCCTACGGTTTTTCTCCTCCTTCCCCAATCCTTTCACACGGGGAAAACTACAAAAAAAAGCATCCGTCGCAGTTGTGCTTCGACCGCCATAAATGAAGCTCGGCTGAAACATAGAAGTTTTGATCGTCTGAAAACGCTGTCCATCATTTGCCGATTACACCGCAAGAAATCCGTTCTCCGAAGCCTGTGAAGGATAATCCGTAGTGTGGGCTTACTCGGCGATACCAAAAATCGCCGTTACAATTCGATCCGATTTTTGTTGTGTCTTGTGGAGTTATGAAGGTTTAGGATACTTTGAAATAATTGTAGTTGTTCGAACTTATCACTGGCGAGATATACTGTGAACAGCTAACGTGAATGTATGAGGTTTTGTCTAAGAAATATCCAATTTTAGTAAACCGAAAATGGGTGCTCTTACAACATGACGATGTTAGACCAAATACTGCGAAACTTGATGTCATTGAACTCCTACCACATCCAGCATTTAATTAGCGACCTAGCACAGTCAGACTACTTTTTATTTAGATCCATAGCGAAATTTTTTCGTGGAAATAATTATGGGTCCAAACAGGATATTGAAAACGCAGTGCAGCAACTCTTTATATATACCAAGGTATATATAAAGAGTTTGCTGAACGTTGATTATGACCATAGCATACAACGAACTATACTTTGAATATTAAGATTTTCTTTCTATTCTACTAAGGTTATCTTTGGTTTTTGTTATTTCATAAACAAAGTAAACATTAAAAACTGACATTATTTAAAAGGCACTTTAATATTTATTGTCATAGCGACCATAGTAATACACACTCTGTGAATATTTCACGCTTCTACCCATTAGGGTTCAAACAATACGACTCTGTGACAAACGAACGGACAGATAGAAGAGCCGTCGTAATAGGGTCTCGTTGATACCCTTTAGGTGCGAGACTCTAAAAGCAAGAAAAAATGAAGATCGAGTGAAAAACGCAAAAAAAAATAGTAAGAAAAAGTACGTACGAAGTTTTCGCAATAATGCCAATTAATATTATGTGCCAAATTTGATAAACAATCAATCAAGAAGTGCTGTCGTGCGTATGTCTATTTATACATGTTTTCACGTTTAAATTAAAAAAAAAGATTGTAAACATTATTGTGAATATATTATGGGAAATGTTGCTATTAGTTAATGTCAAATTTTCGTGGAAACAAATTGTGCTAAATAGATACCTAACATATAGAAAGACAGCTTTACTGTTTTCGTCCAAACAATACAATGACAGTAAAAAATGTTAATTCGAAGTCACAGGTCTTTAGACAAATGTAAATATTTATTAAATACCTAAATTTAAAAATGTTTATATTTAAAAATAAATTTACATTTTCCATTAACGTACAACAGAGCCAAATGATGTTAGTTGCAAATTGCAAATACACTTTTATAAGGCGCAAAAAATACAATTCTAGTATGAGAGCCCCCTTTGAATTTATTTTTATTATTTGTTATAGCGGCAATAGAAATATACACTCTGTGAAAATTTCAACAGACTACCGACAGCGGAGGCTTAGTGATAGGGTCCAGTTGACCTTTTTGGATACAGAACTCTAAAATGAAAATGGAAATCCATTAATGAAATGCCTACTCTAATTTGTTTAGGGAGTTTACAATGTTCCCATTTCCTACCTTACAGTGTCTCTGTGATTATTACTGGAAAGCTCACAACCTTTACACCGCCTTATGGAAAGTGCGGACTCTGGAGAAATACATGACAAGAATACAAGTCATATTATTGTACTTTGTGATATAATTAATACGAACTATATACAGAATAGAAAAGATACTCTGAAGTCAGATTACAGTTAGACCATAAACAGACGTCAGTCAGTTCCATCAGTCATGAATGATCAGTGATTGACGGGATGACAGCCGATCAGTCAGATGAATTATTAGCCAGCTCGTCGAAGGTTTTGGAAATGCACGTATTTAGCTAAAAAATAATAATTTTTAATGAAAGAAAAGCTTGTATTTTGGTCCTAATACCTTTGAAAAAACGTCATATACATTTATATTTAATAATATACATATTTCGTTTCAAAATTATAATTTTATATTATATTTTTAAAACGAAATACGCATATTATTAAATTTAATTGTATATGACGATTTTTTCAAAGGTATTAAAAGTATCGCTAGTTGAGATGGCAAGGAGCTGACCAGTAAAAATGAAATCAGCTCCTCTTCTTAAAAAATAACATCGATCGTTGTAAACTGCATCAACATTGGATAGTTTGTTTATGAGATAGTTAAGAAAAATTCTAAAAAAGAATGTTGTTTAACATTATTTGTGATATTCTTGATGGATTGATGTTTGGTACTTGGTCATCTTTTTCTACTTAAAAGTTAAAATTGTGTCGAATGCCATGAAGCAGATCAAAATCTAACAAAACGTTCAATTGTGGTCAACTTAGCTGCAAAACGTAAATGGGTCGTTTCGGCTGGCGCAATACAACGGTCTCACAGAAAACAGGCGTGAAAACAGTTTCTTTGTTGTTTTTCGTCCAATAAATTAGAGTTAAGGTGATCCTTTCCTCCTCCACCACTCCACAACCTCCTTCCATCAGTCCCCTCTCCTCTTCATCAATCCAATCCTTTCTCCGTCATATATCCTAATCCTACCCAAGAGGGCGACAACGCACTGATGACTCCTCCGGAGTTGCGGGTGTCCATGGGCGGGGTGGTCGCTCTGTTCGCTCGCATGCTATTTTGCTCCCTCGATAATGTTGTAAAAAATATCCACCAGGAAATAATTTTTATTTTATCTAAGTCAAAATAAAGCGCGTTGTCTCGGACAGCACGTTAAGTCATCCATTTCCGACATACCCATAATGTTGGTGACAACCATTGATCTATCAAAAGGATTTTTTATATATCTATGGTGACAACGGTCACTCGCAGTTACTTTCTGAGTGTTCACTAGGCAAGCGTGTCGCGTTCAAAGTTCCATTCATTTAATCTGGGGCAATATTTATGCCTAAGTAGTGGGATAACAAAACTTTTATGCAATGCCCGATAAAATTAGTAGATCAGTCGTAAGACTCGGCAACCTGTATACAGAAATAATTATATCTGTTGTAGAATAGATATTTATTATCGATGTCTGTGAATATTCTGTAAAATAACAGAAAATATTGAATTTAATAACACATTTGTAAATCAAATGCTAAAGAACAACATTCTTTAACGTTTATAAGCTAAAATACTGCTTTTTATATTACTATTCTATCGTTTAAATTTACTTATGTACGCTACAAACATGTATATATCAAAAAATTGTCATATATATATCAAAAAATAGTGCAAACTTGAAATTTTTTGATATGGTATAAATATGTATAGTTTTATCAGAAAATTAGTAAATTTGGTGATATTGCGGTTAAAAAAATGTATTACCTGTATTCAGTTGACAACAAAATATTTAAAAAAATATATAATCCAACAATATTAAATTCAAATTCAAATTCAAATTCAAAATATCTTTATTTCATAGGTTACAAAATAACACTTGAAATACGTCATCATATTTTGTGAATTTACACTTTACTGCTCGTTCGGAAGGCAGTTTTCCCTCAAGAAGAACGAGCAAGAAACTTAAGGGTAGCTCTTTTCTAATTTGCACATACATAGCCAAAACAAATACAAAACAAATTAGGAATGACACAGCCCGGTAAGAGGTCGAGCCGCTTATGCCCATTGATTTTTGTCTTCTAAATATTCTGAAATTGCATAGTACCCTTCTTTTTTACTGAGTGATTGTTTAATAACACTCTTAAATTTATGTAGGGGTAAATCTTGTATATCTACAGGAACCTTATTGAATAGGCGCACACAGAGCCCTCTGAATGAATTTGAGACTTTACTTAGTCGACTAACATGTGAATTCAGTTTATTTTTATTTCTGGTATTGAGATTATGTCGACTACTATTTCTTTTAAACATTTCTAAATTTTTTTTTACATGTAATAAATTTTCATAAATGAATTGAGATGCCAGGGTTAAAATTCCAATTTCCTTAAACTTATTTCTAAGGGATGTACGAGGTCCGAGCTTGTAAATTGCGCGAACGGCCCGCTTCTGCAACACGAAAATTTTCTGAATATCCGGGGCGTTTCCCCAGAGCAAGATACCATAGTTACCTAAAATAGTTACCTAAACTTGTTTACTGCCATTTTAAATCTCCACAGTGGCAATAAACAAGTAATTATCGATCAAGCAGTGATAAGTAATTATATCCGACAAATTACATTCATATTGCTATATAGTATATGGAATATAGGTTAATAAAAGACTATATTAAAATTAAAAAACCGATATAAAGTCATATAGAAATCCTAAGGAGTGGCTGAAATAGTACTACGTTTTCTTCTTACGCAAAATGTTTGACCATTTTTTGCTTTCCAGAATTTCAATTGTAATAGACAGAACAAATTAGAAATGAATTTAATAATTTATGGGTAAAATCTAGAATTAAACTTTTCTAAATGTATTATTGTTCGAATAACTACTTTCACATGCTTTAATATATATCTAAAAATGTCCCTAATAAATTGTGTAACTTCAATTGCATATTTTCGAAATAAAATCTCTATCTCGCTTGTAATCGATTAGTGTTTTGCAGAGAGAAGGAAATAAATATACAATGAAAAAACTGAAATACTATAGAAAATATATGTTTGTTCTATACGTATATATTGTATACCACATGTATATATTAGAAGATTCAACACCTAACCATCATATCTAATGCGCTTTATGAAATGCAGAATTAACGTTTTTTTATAGAAGTACACTTGATTAAAGTTAAAATTAAAAGCTAATAGCCAACAGCCCACTTTGACGACGTGAACAATGCTATCTCTACGGTAGAGAAATGGTTTACTGCAAATAACCTACTTCTTAATGAATTGAAAACAAAATGTATTAGATTTTCACTTCCAAACGTAAGACATGGATCCGGAACAATTTCTGTACATAACAAAGAATTAAAGTTTGTTAGTAGTAGTTGACGAAAAGGTTTAGTTCTGCCGCCTATGCAGTCAAAAAAATATTAGAAATTTATCAGACGTCGAAACTGCGAGATTGGTTTATTTTGACTGTTTCCATAGTCTGATGTCGTATGGCATCTTGCTCTGGGGAAACGCCACGGATATTCATAGAATTTTCGTGCTGCAGAAGCAGGCTGTTCGCGCGATTTACAAGTTCGGTTCTCGTGCATCTCTTAGAAATAAGTTTAAGGAAATTGAAATCTTAACCCTGGCATCTCAATTTATTTATGAAAATTTATTATATTTAAAAAAAAATTAGAAGTGTCTAAAAGAAATAGTCGTCGACATAAACTCAATACCAGAAATAAAAATAAACTGATTTCACAAATTAGTAGACTAAGTAAAGTCACATATTCATTTAGAGGGCTCTGTATGCGTATATTTAATAAGATTCCTGTAGATATACAAGATTTACCACTTTATATTTAAGAGTGTTATTAAACAATCACTCAGTAAAAAAGCGTACTATAAAATTTCTGAATATTTAGAAGACAAACATCCCTATAAGCGGCTCAACTTCTTACCGGGCCGTCTCGTTCTTAATAGTTTTGTTTTTGTTTTGGCTATGAGCAAATTAAAAAAGAGCTACCCTTAAGTTTCTTGCTCGTTCTTCTTGAGGGAAAACTGTCTTCCAAAAGAGCGGTAACGTGTAAATTCGCAAAATATTAAGACGTATTTTGTAAAAGTGTTATTTTGTAACCTATGAAATAAAGATATTTTAAATTTGAATTTGATTTCCTGGTGAGCTCTACAAACTTTATATACACATATAAAGGAGTAAATTGACTAATTTATGTAGCAACGCACAGCCCAAACCACTAGGTCTAGAGACATAACATTTTATAAAAGTATTTGTATAAATAACGTAGACGAACGTTAAGAAACAATTTTTAGAAATTTAATCCCTAAGGGGGTGAAAATTGCAGAATACTGTTGTACGGAAAATCAAAACGGTTGAAACTACAAATGTCAAACTTAACATTTTAATAACTTATGAGAAATACGCCATTTTGAAATTTTGTTCCATACAAATGTAATAGCTGTTTTTAGTGAAATTAAAAAGCAATAATACAGTTTTTCAAGAAAATATTTTTAAATTTTTTTCACAGGAAGAAATTTAAAATATTTTATCATTTTCTATACGTTTATTGTTTATTTTTTTCTATACGTTTATGCAGAACAATTATTCAACTTTTCTTACTTTATTTTGAACTAATTTAAATAAATTTCATTTTATATATATTCTTTTGAGGATTGCGGTTTTTTCGAACATATTTGTTTATTATTTTATTTCTCACCAAATACGTTACAAACTCTAATAATTCTTATTTTTAAAATTCTGCAATATATGAACGAGTTATAAACAACCGATTACTCCATTTGAAGGTGTTTGTTTAAAACCAAATCGGGTCCGGCAATAAAAATTTACCTGATCTGCAATCCGTTGATACCTTTTCTTTTAAATCTTTCTCTTGATTTAAAAATTATAGTCTCCATTTTTATTGATATTATTGTGAATTAGTTATAAAGGAGTATATGGAATATAAAAACGAACAGAACTGTTCTTTTATTTGCTTGCAATTTAGCAAAAGCTTGGAAAGTACAATTTTCTGAATTTAACTTTTTATATCTGTTATTAAACATTTTTCTTGTATAATGTTCTCTGATAAAAAGTTAGCAAATTTTATTGAAATTCCTAAAATATATAATATCTAGATATAGGGTTCTAATACAAATTCTATGCGAAAAATGAAACTGTTTATGTCTCGAGCGTACGGCGCGGCGAGGCGCAAAAATGGCGGGCTGACGGCGGTGGAATCGTAACAAAGCAAAGCTGTCAGTTGAGGGGTTAACAGTTTAAAGAAATAACATATTCCTTATTTTTTTTCTTAATTTACCCTGAATTAGAAACCACGGAAATTATTTATGACAAATTTTATGTTTTACCTAATCATTACTAATAAAGATAATGACATGCATCGTTCTAAAAAATAACCATAAAAAGAATAAAAAAAGATTGAAATTTTTATTTAAAGAACGAAACCGTCGAGACTATAGACAGCAAAATTTATGTTTTAGCTGGTTATTATAAAGGAAAAACAACGACAGGTATCATTTTTCGGAAAGTACCTCGAATAGGGATAGGTGAGGGATTAAATGTTTTATGGAAGACGTGTGAAAATATTTTGTCCGTTTTTTTTGCGTATTTAAGCCATTCATTCATTAACTAGGAAACTAAAAATATGTTGATGTGCGAACGAGCTTTCAAAAAAAAAAAACCTCGGCTTTCTCTTCATATTCTTGCCAATGAGGACTTTAAAAATTCTTACACTTATGGAAAAGTATATTGTCCTCAAGTAATATAGTACAAACTTTCTTTAATTATACTGGAATTTGTTACGTTTTTGTTCAAATCAGAACCATGACCGGTAGTAGAATCAAAATTACACATAGGACGAAAGATAAAAATGAAATTTAAGACCTGATCGAAATCGAGAACAAGATCAAGGTCAAAATCGAGTGAGGTACCAAAATGATAACGAATTGAGTCACTTCGATTCTGGGCACGGAATTGGAATGAGAGACAGTACTGCGATCAAATTTAAAGCGGGATCGTGATCGCCAATGTCATCGGGATCTCTTTAAATCAAGACCAGAGCCAGAATTAAAAGCGAAACCGCATTTGGAGACAAAAATGAAAAAAATTGATATGGAGAGCAGGACCGGGATCAGAATCGAGAACGGGATAACGATCGGGATCTTAGTTTCTTGATGAGGTAATTGATATACTTGATAAAGGTATTCATTTAATATCTACGCGGCCGGAACTGCGAGCAAAAGCTAGTCGTGTAATAAAACAATGAATAATCATTAAAAGTGGAACACAAATACAATTATTGATAATCAGTTAATGAATGTTGACAATATTTTTTTGTATACCTAACTTAGATTTTATAGATAATGCCGGTCGAAATTGTTGGATTTCATGCGATAACTGTAATTATCGTACGAAATCCAACAACTACGATAACTTACCATCCAGTGCTATATATGTTTCTAATTCAAGGATTAGACACACATTAGATTAGACACACATTAGTACACAAAAATATGATCATTTCTTTGTGAACAATCTCCTTTCAACAATTAACATATAAAAATATTTTTTGCATTAGCAATTAGCAGTTAACAACACTAACATCTTAACACAAGGTATTTCGAGGAGACAAAACAAAATAATGTTAAGATTTTATTGTGGCTAAAATCAATGATAACATTCTATATTTCAAAGTTGAGAAAGAACTTTAATAAATGTGATTACAGTTGATAATTAAATTACATATACTTGTTTCTCGGTTACTTTCATTATAATTAATTTACAATTTTAAAACCATTATTTTATGTTGTCTTCTGGTCATTAAAGCGTAAAAATAACGCCTTTTATAACCTAACTGCAATCGCGGTAGCAAAATGGTGTTTTCCATCATCATTCATTATTCATCGCTTCACTTCGCAGTGTTACACGAATAACGCATTTGAAAGTGTCGCTGTAAAGACGACGTATGTAACCTAATCTCTGATACTTTCTTTTAGTGTTATACATACACTGTTTCTAAAACATACGATATTTTTGACTGAAACGTGTGATTTTTTTTTATTTGCTCAAATCCAAAAAGTCATTGAGAAACTTATTATGACAGATCATAAAACTTTGTAATCAATGTCTATGGTCTTAAAGACAATTTTATTTGTTTAATGGCAAGACTGCTGGCTGTAGACTGATAATCTATGATTTATAATGTGCATCTTGTTTGATATATATCAATGAAAAAAAAACATAAAAATGTTTTTTTCTATTATTATTAATTTTTAATTGGACCTTTAGAATAGGTTACTAATTCGTGTAATTTTAATGTTTCTTTAGTTCTTTTTTCTTTCTTCAATTATACATAGAAATATGATTTAAAGAAATATGTATAATAGAATAAAAGTCTATTATCAATAAATTTAGTCTATGTATTATAAGTTAAAACAAAATAAACTGAATAATATAAAAGTGCGTGTCGTCTCATAAAAAGATAATTGTTAAATATCACTTAAGGAACAGAAACGAAATATGAATCTTGATTATTTCATTCTGTTACGTTGACTTCTTAAAATAAACTAGAAATCAATAAATAATATTTGTTGAAATTTAAATCTGTCAAAAAAAAAGAAATATGGTATTAAATAAATTTACTTTATGTTCTTTGCCCAGTGTACGGGAAGTAGTAGAATAGAAGTAGTCTTGACAAAAGCAAGATGGCGTCTGATTTATGTGATCGCAGGGACGAGTCGTGAAATGATTCGATAGTTTAGTGAATATAAAAATCTTTTTGTGCAATATCAACCGTGATCATCGTTTTGTTGCTGTGTACGAGTTAGGGCCGTGGTTAAGTGCAATCTGTTATGAGTTCTCGATGGTTATAATTCCACACGAGCGGTTTATAAAATGGCATTTATTTTTTTGTGTGTTTTGTGATTTAAACGATATTAGTGCTTGTGATCTTCGTTCTGTGATAATGTCAGTCGTTGGATGATATCAGCGGTGTCATGTGAGTATTAGAACTTATTAATATGTAAGATTTATTCGATATGCTATTCACTATGTTACAGAGTGGCAAACTGTTTCGTCACTGCTGATGTTAACCTATTTCAATACATCAGGCGCTAGTTTAAGTGTTGTTTCTCATTTGCTGTAACATAGGAACACCTAGAAAGTATTGTAACTCAAAAACTAGGATTTTGTGATTACTCGCTCCACCTAATCATTTGCTTTCGTAAAACTATCTTATACTAAACGTCACGATACATTATTACTTCTCAGAAAAAGCAAATTACACATAATTGGAAATTACACGAATATCAGAATTTCGATTTTTATTAAATTACTCTTTCATGTTGTTTTTATCAGCACTTCAACCAAAACTGATATAATTTTAAATTTCAGTCATGATTTCTATGATAACAAGATTAAAAGATACATAAATTAGTTTTCTGAGACGTGAGATTACACATTAATGTTATTTTTAGGTTTGTGTCAGTTGCATTATCAAATCTTGATCTTACTTACTTTAAAAATTATATACTGCTTTAAGTGATGACTGACATTATTGAAATAATGACATTATAGTCGAAACTCAATTGGCTGGCATAATTATCATAACCTATTCAGAATAATTCACTTTGTAAAAGAACTGTAATTGATAAATATTTGCTTGCCCCATCCTATCATTTAGTTGTGGTATCTAGTAATCTGGGTGGTATCATAGAATTATAAAATTAAATATTAATCATATGCTTATTAACATTATAAAAAAATGAAAGTTTTTTATATGTACAGGGAATTTTTGGGCCCACTGAGTACCATAAAAGGGATACTAAGGACCTATGAGAGTTAACAATACAATCATGAACATAATATAGAATAAGAATAGTATTTCATAGGTGTGAAACTGTGGGTCCTATAATCCATATAATAAATGAATGATCAGAAGTGAGAGTAGGATTGGATCTGGATAGATAATGAGACTAGTCACAAATCAGAGACAGCCCTGAGATTAGAATGGGAATGGAGCGCAAACCATGATCAATATTGAAAGAGACATAGCATAGATATAAAATATAAAGGAATTTGTTTTATGTTCATGTATCATGTAAGTGGAGCCATGGACAAAAGTATCATTTATTTGTATGTCTACATAGGTATTTAGTTTTTTAGAACTTTTAAAATAATTCCCACAACTCCAGGTTAGCTTAGGGTTCTGGCTTTTGAATTCTAATAAAGAAATCCAAACCAATGAACTTTTTTGCATATTCACAAAATTTTTCCACAGTAAGATTAAAAAAAAACTAATTATGTCTCCCTATTACTTAAACATATAAATTATGAGAAAATATTTATTTATTTTTAAATTGATACCTTTTTCTCAGTGGTTTAGGTTGAGACACATCTTTACATTATGATATTTGCATACTATTCTTACTTCACTGATATCCATCAATAATTTAATGTCTAGCTCGTCAGTTTTGGGTGCTTAAAATTAAAAGAATATTGAAGATCACATATTATCTATAAAATTTTCTTATTTTCTGCAAAGTTTAGCCTTTATTCAAATACTGAGAAGACAATAAAATGTCTGCTAGATGTAAAAATTTAATTATTGTGGTGTATTCTTTTTTTATGGAATAAGTATTTGTCCTTAAAGTTCTTTGGCTATTTTAGATAATAGGGCCAATAATGTGTCTTTATGATTTTTATCTAAATTCATTTTCAGTAAATTTACAGTAATTAACTTTCAATTATTTTTCATTTTTTTGTATGGATTTTTGAGACTGTATATATAAATATATATATTTTAAAAACTATCTGATTCAAAATGCTAATTCATAGTTTAATGCAACATATAATTTCATAAAAATCAACTCATGAATTTTGTGGTTTTGAAAATAAATTTCATGTATACAAAGTAACAGTACAATTTTATACTAGGTGCAAACACAGCTAGTATAAAATTAAAATTAGGGAAATATTTTTCAAGTAATTCATTTTGCATACATCTTTTGCTTCTCCCTGTTTATTCATTTTACATAACGATGGGGTATGGGTTAAATTTATAAGATAATGTATCAGTGGTGTGCTTCATACTCTCATTTAAAATATATAAAGGTTAAAGATATTAGCATTTGTGACATTAAATTAACGTCACAAATATCAACATGTCTAAGATTATCAATATTTGGACATGTTTAGTTTTATAGTTTAACAGTTAGTTGTTAACCATTGCACATAAGAGTCTGAAACACATCGCTGTATGTGTTACTTTGGATATTCTGTAATTTTGAAACACTCTTTGAAAGAGAGTATCTTTTCAGGATTACCACTTTAATTTCTATTTATTTCCTATGCTCTTATATTTATATTATTGAAAAAAGAAATCATTGTTATCATTCTGGGATAGCGGAGGTCAGTGATGTTTATATAGTGGTTCCACTGTTCATTGTTAATTAGACAATATTATTGTATTAGATATGATACTTAGGTTGGATGCATAGTTTGTAGTATTTGGGATTAATAACATATAAATAATAACTGATAGTATTTCAGAAACAATAAGTTTTAATACTATAGTCATCAAGAAAAGACCATGTAGTACTGTATACAATTGGTTGGTGTTTCAATTATTTTCATCATTCAAAATCAGTAATGACCCTCATAAGTATCATAATTCAGCTAATTAAATACAATAGAAATGGGAAAAATAAAAAAAAGGTTCCACCAAGAATCCACCCCAAGCATTATTGAATCTTTACCTTGGCTTTCTGTGTCTTGGTGCATGTTTCTGCCTTGATTATCTTAGGATATTTTGTTATCCATCAGAACCATATAGTCATTCTGCATTCATCTTAGAGTTCATCCATCGGGACAAATTTAAGTCACAAGCCTTGCTGGCATTTCATAATGAGTCTCGTTATATGGTAGCGCTTTCAATTGCAGCCATTCTGCAATTTTCTGTACTTGTTTATGCAAATCAACTGTTGAAACTTTCTGGTCTTATAGAGAATTTAATATAATAATAAAATCATTAATTCAGAACATAGGTGTTGTTGCTCAGGTCCACATGTGCAATACGAATTTATTTCTGAATGGCGCTGTTGCAGTTTTGAGCTATTGAACAGATTTGGTCTGCAGATCCTCTTCTAACAGTTACAACTTGAGCTTCATATTATGTATATTTTTCCCAAAACTAGATTTATCAATGTCAAATTGACAAATCAAAAATCTTGCTGGAATTCTTTAAACAAGTATACTAGGTACATATTACAAATGTTTTATTCGAAGGTCAAAAGCATTTTTATGTCAAACCTTTAATGGACAAAAATGTATGAGGTCAAAATTATTTTCTTTCAATTGTTTGTCTTCGTGAAGAGATGACACTTGACTATTCAATTTTTTTTAATAATTAACAGTAATATGTTTGTTTTGCATAATTTTTCAAAAATATTTTTTAAACCTTGCTCTTTTATATCCTATAAATGGGATGTGAAAAATAGTGACTATGAAATTTTAATAATAGTGCACAACAATTACTGTATTTTTGGGCAATTGAAATCAAAAATTAATATGCAGTTTTTAAAGGTTTAGTGATTCAAACTTAATTGTTAATTTATATATGTGTACATATATTGTAATAAGATAAGTATCATTAAAAACAGAAATTTACATATGCTGTTATGTATTGAATTGTTAAATTATAAGACTAAAACAAATTTCCAATATCAATCATTATTATGATAACTTAATATCTAACTTAGCTCAAATGTTATTATACCTTAATACAATTAGGTATTTACATATATGTATCAATTAAAAATTTATCAGAATCTTATACAAGCAAGTTGACTATTTTGTTGTTACCATAAAAAAAGATTGCAATGACAATTTCTATATAATAGAAAGTATTATCTAAATATCATTGTTTTCAAACTGTTAGTCAGAAAGAGAGTGTTAGGAAATCGTGATATCGTTGTGGGATTGCACCGTACTGTATACACATTGTACTCCCTTTGGCAAGAAAAAAATAGGTGAATTCTTTGAAACCTTATATTACATTGTTTTTTCTGATTTTAATTTAGCCTTCATATTTTGTAATAATCTTGGTTTTCATGTTTCATCAATAAATTAATATTTTTGATCTTAGTCTATTATACAATTGTACATTTGCTATGATCTGCTAAAGTGCCCTTATTGTTCTATAACAAAATACTTTTCTTCAAAGATTCTCCTAACAGAATTTAATTTTTTAAAAAAATGTGTTGCACTCTACATTATCCTGTTTATTTACCAGTTGTTGTAGTAATGCATCAAGGATATGCATTTTACAAGTTTTAGTTTGGAGAAAAGGTTTTTGTATTGCATAATTAAAAGTTGCAGTAAAATCTCTTTGATTGTGCTATTTGTATCTGGTTAGTTTTGATACTATTAAATAGATGACATTTTATAAAAAGTAAAAACTTCTCTGAATTTTCTATTGTTTTTATGTCCACCAAAATGAGTGAATCTAACCACCAAAATGAGTGATTCTAATGTAGAAATTCTATACATTTTGATTTTTTTTTTTATAAAGGGCTAAATGTGGCACAAGCTGCAAAGAAAAATTGTGTTGTTTATGGACCTCATTCAATGTCGATAAGAGTTGCACAAAATTATTTCAAGCCTTTTCAGTCCAATACCTTTGATGTCAAAAACGAACCTCACTCTGTTCGACATGTTAGGGGTAAAGGCGATGCCATTTTGGAAAGTAGAGCAAAATTGACTTCTTCTTTTCTTTTTCTTACAAGTTCTTACAGTATAGTTAAAGAGCTGGGGATTGACCACAAAACAATTTTGACCTATTTGAAAAAAGCTGGATATATGATAAAGGTTTATTTTTGGATTCCTCACAAGCTCACTGAAAGAAATCTAATAAATTGTGTACTCATTTGCCATTCTCTATTGCAACGTAATGAAACGGTACCGTTTTTGAAAAGATTGAGCACTGGTGATGAAAAGTGGATTACCTATGACAAGAATGTCCAAAAAAGATCATGGTCAAAAGGCAATCAAGCTCCACAGGCTATAGCGAAACCTGGGTTAATTCACAATACATTGATGCTATTTGTGTGGTTGCATTGGAAGGGCATTATTAATTATGAGCTTTTCTGTGCAAAACTATCAATTTGGATCTCTAGTGCCAACCGCTGATGAGAATTAAGCAAGAAGTAGAGAAAACACCGGCGGAATTAAACAACAGGAATGGTGTGGTTTTTTACCATGATAATGCCAGGTTAGGAAGTGTTAATGCATCCATCATATAACTTTTGACTCTCAGATTTTCACCTCTTTTAGTCTCTTCAGAAATCTTTAGGTAGTATTAGGGTAAACATTAAGAGAGGACTATCGAAACTACTTGCCCCAGTTTTATGATCAGAAGTCCCAAAATTTCTATACCAGTGGCATTATGTTACTACCTATAAAATGGCAAAAAGTTGTTGAACAAAATGGCACATATATATTATAATTACATGTAAATAAAATATGATGAAAAATTATCTTGAATTTATATATGAATTATAAAAAAACTTTTCCTCAAATTTATTACTTTCTTTCTAAGGAGTAATTTACTTCATTAATACCTAATTCATTATGCATCAGAACAATTTTGTGCCAAAAACTAGTAACAATGCCAATATTATTTCAAACAACATAGGATCTCATGATTGTACACTACTGCATTTAAAATTAGAAATAGTAATCTAACACTCGGAAAATTAATAAAACTATATTTATACTGATAGTATAGTCTTGTTCTTGCATGATTCAATTTCCACACAAATGTTATGAAAGCAAATACTGACATTATCTTTGTAATGATTTTTAGCTATAACATTCACTGTATTAGTTCAGAACTTAAGGACAATGCAATTTTGCCTTATTTTCTTATCTATATCTTTGTTTAACTTGTCATACAAGTTTTCCAACAGGTTTATACTTATTTTATATGCAGAAATATATAATAGAGCAAAGAAAAAAAATACTAAACAAAAAATAATTATTTTATATCACTTTCTTAAAAAGGACGACAAAGTATAAAATATTTTTTAGCCCTTTACAAATTCCTAACTCCATATAAATTTCCCTAGAAATTTGTAGTTGTGCATTTTTAAATAGCTAATAAAATAAATGTAATATGTATTTTAAATGAAAATGAGATAAGTTTGTGTCATGAAATTGTACAAAAATATAAGTATGGCTCATATATTTCATGTTTAAAAAGTACTTTAATAATCTTATTTATGTAATAGACAGTAAACCTATATGGAATAGTTACATTCACTGATTCATACCTGCACCTAAACAGAGGTTTATAGATCATTTAAAATTTACCCTTATATAAATTAGAAATCGTTATTCACCAAATACTTCATGAAAAAAAAGGTTATGTAAATTAAAAGGGTGTGTTCATGAACATTACCAATCTGACTTCTTACTTGTTTGTTTCCTTTTGTTATGTTTTATTGTAATTTTTTTAATATGTTAGAAAAGAGCTGCCCTCAAGTCTCTTACTCCTTTTTCTTCAGGGACATGAACGAGTGGAATTTTAAAAAAATGATAAAAGTTTAGAATACTGTAAATTCTTAAAATGTTACTCATATTTCATGCTATTTTGAATTTTTAATTTGTAATGAATGTTTTCAAAAAAACTACAAAAAAAATGCTAAAAAGTCATTACAAACAAGTACTATTTACATTTTTAATTAGAGTAGTTTTTATGTTCTTGTACTGACCTGGATACTCAAGAACTGAATTGGATTGCAAAAATAACACCATTGTTAGTTGTTGCATATGTATCAGTGTGTTTTTTTTTGTTTTATCTAGTTCTATAAAAATAATGTCACTTCTCTTATTTTTAAATACAGTAAGGATGTAAATAATTAAGTATCCTATTGTGATTCTCATATGTGTTTTTTTAATACTGCAGTCTATTGAAAGAGAAATATTTTGTAAGAGTCTCGATGTATAACTTCCATTCAATCTTACCTCATTGATGCACCAACACTATCTAAAAATGAAAATTCATAATAATATTGGTTTATTAAAATTTTGTTAGTGTACTCTATTTAATGTTGTCTAGATTTCCTTATTTAAATCCAAAATCCAACACAGCCATGACACGACATATATAAATTCCTCACGTCGCGAGGGCTGTTGCATAAGCTTAATGAGATGTTTGTATAGGCATGAGGTCGTGGCTTGTCAAACCAGTTTGCCGATATTGGCGTGGTTATCGCCAACCTATTCCTTGCTTGACTAAAGCTTTTTTTTATTGCCCCTTGGCTATTGATCTTTTAGCTTGTTCCTTGTGTTTTTTTCCTTGTATTGATTTAAGCAATTTTTTTTATTCTGTCCAAAAATCAAATGTTTTTATACGTCTGTCAAGTTTTCCATTAAAAACCAAGTGTGCATGTATGTGTGTACACATATACAAAGTGAGATTAGTCATATTTTATTTTATTACGTATTTAAAATAAGTAAGTTAAAAGAGGATTAACCAAAAAAAATATTTAATAGCATATTAAAAGCAGCTATTTATATAATTGTACAAAAATAATTTCTTTTAATACTTGAACATATATATCTGTTAATTTATTCAAAAATATGAATTTTGAATTATATGAGTAAATTATACAATCAAAATAAATAAACATCTAATGTTCCATCTATTAAAATTGGAATTTCTGCTTGTTACTTTCAATGAATGTATATCTATATATAGAAGTACCTGGCCGAGCAAGCTTTGCTCTGTGAATTATAACTTAATAAAAATAAAATCGATTATTTCTTACATAAAATCGATTTGCTCAAGTGGCATCAAGAGAACTTACTAATGAAAAATAAAATAGAAAGCCCCATTTCTATATTATTATCATTTTTACATTACGAAATTAAAGTATAAATGACTAAGTCAGAATCGGTCTTGCACATTGAGAATTCCGTACCATTGTAAAATATTGAACACAAAAAGCACTTAAAATCACGTTTCTTGTATGAGGGACAAATTCATCTTTGCCGTTGGAAAACTGTTATCCCCATACATTGACACAGGTTGCAGTCAGTTTACTAATTACAAATAAGTTTATAATAGCAACAACAATTATTTTTTAATTTTCTTTTATTTTTGTTATTTGTTGTTATAGCGGCCATAGTAATACATTCTCTATGAAAATTTCTTCTGTCTGCCTATTATGGTTCAAAAGATACAGCCCTATGACGGACGAATGGACGGACAGGAATAGCTTCCGTAATGACCCTTAGACTATGGAAGCCTAAAAATGAAATAATAAAGTGTTAAATAATCACATTCTGTCTATTACATAAGAACTGTGTGGGTTAAATTAGAGTTTTGGCATAATGACTAATGCCAAATATGATAATGACTAATGACTGCATATAACCATAAATTAACAATTTATTGTAATTAATTAGTTTTAAGTAATTTCTTCAAGGGATTCTTGAGATAAGTCGCAGCTTTGTGGAGTTAGATTATTTATAATTTTTAGCTTTTTTAAATGGTATTTTAAGCATCTTTCAGTGGACACGTTTGTTAAAAAGACACATATTTTAACATTAATTAAATAAACTATTGATTTTCTTGGTCAAACACCCTCAAATCAAAGAAAAAAACACTGTCAATGGATGCTGTCATATCCACATGCAATAGAAACAATGCCATATTGTTTCTATTGCACATGGAACTGAAACTAAAGTAAACCACGAGATGGCATTGGTGTCTATTGGAGAACTTTAGGACTTCAAAAAATAAAACAGAAATTGCTATTTTGCTGTAATTATATTTAAATTATATAACCAAATGAGAGAATTAATAGGGTGTAATAAATAAATGAAAAGAAGAAGGAGAAGAAAAATGAACAAAAATAATTATTGCAAGATTTGAACCTGGTGTACTTTTAGCTTGACGTTAAGTGATGTCCTAACTAAGCTATTTAAACATCACAAAATGTGGCGAAATTGTCACTCTATTCTAAAATGTTGCACATTAATTGTTTATGCCTAAAAACACAAAGAAAAAAAGGTTCATTCAAAATTAAACCTAGCTAGATCCATTTATCACTCAAAAGTCCCTATACAGTAAACGTCATCATAATCCTTAGAGTGGTTTCCGAAATTATGATTATATATATACAAAAATTTACACAAGAATATTTCAAGGTATTAGATATATTTTTAAAGTTTATTTATTAATACCCTTATATTCTATACTGTTATGGTCATGTAAGTAATTAATATTATTCATTTAATTCCACTACAATGATAAATTGAAATTCTTATAAGTATTTTTTGTATTTCTATATTAATCTTATTTATTCATCATCATTATTCTATTCTCCTGATGTATTCAGGATATATTCAGCTATAATTATAGTTAGGCTAGAAATATTGATTTAAATTTACTGTAATGATTATTTAATTAATATACTTAATAACTGTATTTTTCTTTATTTGTATATTAAACTTTATTTATTACCTTGCTTATATTAACAATAATATATGCCGCTTTGAATATGGTCATACAAGTAATATCGATAATTAAATTCAGCTGTATTAAAAAAATCAATATATTTAATACCTACTCATCCAAACCCCATCATAAGCATAGGACTATGAGTATAATAATATATACGGCGTGTGGGGCGAGGGGGAGGGGACGCGCCTGTGTCAACATTTGTCTGTTGGCGTGCGTTAGTGGCACAGTCAACAGTGGGGCCCCTCTGCTCCTGCTTAGCTGGTACGCTAGCAGACAACCAGACAGTCACTGTCGGCTCCAAGTGTTTATTCTCATATTGCTATATTTATACAAATTTTATGCTAAAATACATTATTTGCATAATGTAACTTTTTCTCAATTACTATAAAAATGATTCAATACTACATATTATCTGCACAATATTTGTAGAAGACATGCATTTGACTGTATGTAATCTCATAACTGAAAGTGTGAGGACTGTGAGTTATAGACATACTTTGCATGCAATATTTTTGATGAAATTTCTACTATTTTTTTACATATATTTGCTTTCCTTATAAATAAATATTTCTTATATAATATAATAAATATTTCTTATCAAATATAATATAAATATTTCTTAGTGAAAATCTATAGGTTAAGGATTTAGAGCGATTATTTTATATTGGTTATTCCAGTCCTGTTTTCGATTCTGATGTCTCACTTCCGCTTTTGATTCGGTACAAGTTTCGCAGATATTTATTACCACTGAATACTGGGACTATTGAACAGATTGCTATACAATTTGCCAAAAAAGGAATAAAATAGGATCTATGTTATGCATACAAGAATAGTAGCTTTCTAATAGTGACCAGTTGTGCATGTTATTTCTTTTTTTTTAATTTTGGAATTTATGTTATAAAAGCAACTATTCTTGCCAATTCAAGTCAATTTTCATGAAATAAAATCAATTTGAAAAATCATTTTCCCAAGTTATTCTAACGTCACCTTTTGTTATAAAATTTTTAAGGGGAAAACGAGGATGCGGGCTAGTAGAGACTAGATGGTTATTATCGCCTATGAATATTCGCAACCCCAGGGGATTCATAATCATAAGTGTGTTGTCGGCCTTTAGAAAAGAGTAAGTTTTTTCTTCGTAGGCCTTTTTTTCAAAGTTCATTGAGCATACCGCTAACGGTATATTATACCAGAATTTTACTGTACATTACAGAAAATTACGCATGAAGCGTACGGCGTTAGAACGCCAACCATCTAGATGGTGTGATGGTATTTCTGCCAAGAGTAGCAATGACGAGAAACAGCGGCAGAAATAAGATTGAATAGTTCTTCATAACACTCCATAGTATAACGCCATAAAGCATGTACATAATAAATAGTACTATAGATGTGGCCGTACCTGTGCCTTATAAGGTAAAAGTCGATGATCCGGTTTGAAGTACTGTCCTGTTCTATTTAACATCCCAAGAATTTTAAAAACCAGTTTTACTTTTGTATCAGATGATTGCCAAACAGGTCGTTGTTTGATATGTCGACACCGAGGTCCCGAATATCGGTGTGGCACTGAGGGAAATGCTTATGAAAATGGAAGGGACAAAGAAAATTTTTTTTTGGCGTGTAACATCTTTCCTCTCGCTTTTTTGCAATCTGTGTAAGTGATTTCGTGAAAAGTGACGGAAGTGAGTAACAGGAAACCGGGAAAGCGCGCGCTATTTGATTTGACCAAAGAGCACGTTCTGTGCTAGAGTTGGCCGTTAGGGCCGTCAGATGGTACTAGCCCATTTTTCGAGAAGTATTGTCAACCAGTGTTGCCAATCGTATGATTTACATCGTATTTATACCTTCGTATGTAAAATATACGAACTTTTCAAATCTTATAACCCTCAACAAAATAAAAAATAATATCAAATTAATTTTGTCGATAAAAAAAGAATAACAACCAACCGACTCTTTAGAAAGTTTTAGAAAAGTTGTTTTAGTCAAGGTTCAGAAAATAACTTTTTGTTCTTACCTAATAACTAAAAAATATATTAATAATTTGATTATATCTTAATGCTAAATATACATTATTTAAGATTATTATATGCAACAATCACTGCAGACTGATACACTGATAATTGTTTGCTTCTTGTTTTGGAAAAAGTTCGGGAAAAACGACCTCGGAGTAGGATTTTTTCTTTATCATAACAACGGTTCACCGCATTCTGCTAGACAAACAACTAGTAATTTTGGGACGTTATTTATAGAAATACTGGCTCATCCCCCTTACAGCTCCGACCTGGCACCATGCGATTTTTATTTATTTCTTAAAATAAAAGAATAACTGCGAGGAAAGTGGTTTACGGACGCCGAGGAAACAGTGGCTCCATATGAAAAGGCTGTCGAAACGACCCCTAAGTTCGAGTGGGCAAAGTGTTTCTCTTAGTCGTTCCATCGAATGCAGCGTTGTATTGATCTCAATGGACACTATTTTGAAAAACAATGATATTAATAATAACTAGCTAGTTTGCTCAGTTTTTGATTTTATAAGGATTTTCATTTTGGCCCACGTACAACTAAAACACGTAACGTATTTTCCAAAATTCATTAGCGCTCGTGATGTAATGTCTTGGGACGGTCGGTCACCCATCCGTTAAATGGCTGCGTTTAACGTTGCTTAGTTTTTGTAATGATTACAAACGTAATGACGACATCAACATATAACATTTATACGTATGCACGCATAAATTTACTATTATTTCCAAATCATTTTGTTTCCATGATTTTTTTTCGAAAACCATACAGGTATACGCATCGACCTCGACGCACCTTGAAGAAGATTATGAGGTTAGGTATGAAACATTTACAATCTTTTTTCATCAACCCTTCACAAAGTAATAATGGGGACTTAACACGTATTGGCGATGAGTTGAGAATGATAATTTTATTTGCCTAGGTTGCTCTTTAAAATCGACAGGGAATCACGGCAAAGTCCAAAGCATATTGCTTTTGCCTTTACCGTGTTCACAAATTTAGATGTAAAGTTAAACAGTTCGGGTCTGATAAAATTTGCGACCTGTCTGACAACTGTCGGTATCTAAAACCACCAATATTTTTAGTTCAAGTTTTAAAATCACGGGTCACCATTGGTTGTAGGTAACCCGAGATCATACGCCGTAAAAATCAAGCGAAGAGTCTTAGTCCAGCAGTAGGCGTTCAGTGCCTGAAAAGAAATTTTTGTCTTTTTGAAACGAGATTCTAAACGGTTAAATTCAATACGTATTTGGTTATTTTGATGTACTTATTTAGTTACATTATGTAAGTATACATTCATGCAGAGAAGTTCACTAAGATTTTAAATAGAGTATGCAGGCTTTAAAAATCTTACTAGTTTTAGCATTGCTTCGGTCTGTGGCGCCCACCGATGTGGACTACCTAACCTATTTTACTTTCCGTATGATGCATTTTGTCCGAAAATTCGTATCATAGGAACAATAGTTTTTACAAGCAAATAGGTCGTCTTTTAAATTTTTGTAGCGACTATGGCTTTCGTTCAAAACATTGTCTATAATATCGCAAAAGTGCCCCTAATACTATTGAATACTATTAATAGAAGGGGTGGGAAAAATAGGGTAGAAGGATATTGTCATCCCTGGAAGAAGAAGTGACTGTGACAGACAGCAGCTCGAGGACTCCGGGTGCGCGTGCCCGTGTGGCCCAGCTTAAAGTCGAACAGGCTTTCTTCAGGTGAACACCCTCAATTAAATTAAAGTGGATCACCTGCTCTAAGAAAAACAATTATTACAAAATTGTAAAAAAACATTAGTATACGGACGGGATAGAGGTTTTATTTCCTAAACCTAAACACGTGTATACATTTTCACGCACATACACACACTGTTGCTATGTTTACGCGCTGAAAATACGAGGGTATGAAAGATAAGCATCGACTCGCGCTTTCGGCAAGATGCCCTAGCGCCGCTGTGGTGAATTGTCGCATTTTTTCGTCGTACAAGTGAAATTTCAAAAACTTGTTTAACTTGAAACCAAAATATAAAAATAATTTAATAACACGATTTTTTAAGTTATAGTTATTTATCATCTAGGGGCATGTATGTATGGGACTACGGGGTATGCAATGCTTTTTTGCATACACCAGCTGTACGCACTTGCATTCATACATATATGTGCGCGCATTCGTGCGTATATTTCGTAATAAGCAACGGTATCTCACAATCTTGTCACTTATTTCTAGACTTCGTTTGTTTTTGTGATCGTGACAATTGCGAGATTACTGGCTTCTAATGTGTCCGTGTATTGTTGCTTGGTTATTGTTTTCAAAATCTGTGTACTTATTGTCATCGACCGACCTGGATCGGGTTACTTATTGTTACTTACTTATGATACTTGATGCTGATAGTAAATAGGTGTTTATTTGATATTGTTAAGAAAGATTGTATAAGAATGGTAAAGAGTGGTGATCTGTAGTATTTAAACAACCGTCTAGAAGTTAAACTTGTTATTTTTTTATTAGCATAAAGTTTTATCTTTTGCATATATAACAAATGTTTTATAATTTAGTTAAGGTCCATCAAGATTTTTACTTGTGAGGAATCCGTTTATGATACATTTTTAATTAACTCGTTAATCTTTTTACACCACGATACTAAGAACAAAAGTGCGACTCTAGCATTTGCGCTATCCTAGAGGTTTTAAAAATATTAGTGTTGCTTCTACGGAAAAAATAGCCGCAGATTTTTATAACCGTAGTTTGGTACACGATCCTATTGGCCAATGGCGTTCAAATTTGCGGCCAGGTGGCGTGCAGGTGTTGGAGCGTCCTCGCCGTGATAAGCCTAACGCGGCGTCGCCCTGCCGTGACCGCGACCCCACTGCGACAACCGCCGACCGATGTTGGCGATACGCACCCTGATCCCTTTGTAAAACTTCCTATTCTGTTCATACTTATTTTGGATGCTTCAATATTTAATAGGTAATACTTATACGAAAATACAAGGACTAATTTGTTAATTTTTTTTTTGTAGAGTATGTCTTTTGATGTGAATACGTTTTTAAATTTGCTTCTATAGTGGGAGGCAATTCAGAAAACTGATTGTAGTAAAATCTATACCCAAAATTCAATTACACCACTCGATAGATAGCTAAAGAATCAAATACTTCGTTACTTTTAGTGAGGACTGTGGAGCATCGCGCGCAGCGGATGGAGAAGAGCCGATATTCTAAGGTCGTTTCGCTACGTCACAAAATTTCTTTTTAATATAAATTTTGACTCAAGGAAGCTACGACATTCGTTTGAGTTTCAGTCATCAGCTCTTGTCAAAATCTATCGATTGCGTATATAAAATATTATTGGGAAAGAGTTATAAAAAAAATATATAGAGTTAAAGTAAAAAATTGAAACAATGCAATATCGGCCTGTAATCGTCAAAAAGTCAAATCAAAATATAGAGGATAGTATACGGTTGGAAACAGCTTTTCAAGAATAATGCAGGGATACCCGGGGACTACAGGGCTGTCGGGAACGTAAAAGAGTGAAGGCGTCCGAGCAGATCAACGACGGCGCCAATACACTTGCGGTTGAGGCGACCTAGGCTATGCAAGTGGATGATGTTTCTATATCGACGATGGACTGTATAGACATTGATTGTTAAAACCACATTTAACAGTATCTAATGCATATTTAATTCGGAAATCCGAATCCGAAATCCGGTCTTTTTAGTATTCAAAAATAATTAATCATACATTCGCTCCATGAAAATAATATCTGTTACATTCACGAATTCACGTAATATACACGGCCGTGTCCACGACACAGTTAAACCTCGATTTTTTTGTCTTATTTTCGTTTCCAAGCAATAGGTATTTTGACAATAAGTATTTAAAAACACTGTAATTGGTATAGCGGATAATTATAACTATTACCTAGCTAATGAAAGCGGCTCACGAGTACGGGCGCCGTTAGCGGATGGGATGGGCGACAGACGGGTCTTTGTACAAAAACAAAACTTTTAATAAAAAAAAAACTATTCCAAAACAAATTAATGTGCACTAAAAATTAAAAAAATAATTGCGTATTTTTCTACAATTTAATAATTAACTTACTTTTTCTACTCGTCAATATGTAGGTACGATCTATGTGTTTATCACGCAAGAAGGTAGGTCTATCCACTTCAAATTTAACTCAGCACATACCTATGAATAACAAACAATGATCAAAATATTTTTTAGAGTTATAAGTAAAATGAAATGAAAAATATTAGACTACTTAAAAGTCAATCAAATTATTACGATAATATAATGTAGTTACAATTATTATTTTTGGAGTCGATGTCAGTCAAAGAAACACTACAATATATCTAGCAATAGACACCGACTCCAAAAGCAATAATAATTGTAACTATTAATAACAATAATTAAGTATATTATACCTACCTTCCTACCTACCTTCTTGCGTGGTAAACACATTGATCGTACCTACACATTGATGAGTAGAAAAAGTAAATTGATTATTTATTAAGTTGTAAAAGAACATGCAATTATTTTTTTACTTTTTAGTGCGTATTAATTTGTCTTGAAATAGATTTTTTTGAAGTCGACCTTTTTTGTTAAAATTTTTGTTTATTTTTTGATTTTTGTGAATCTGAAGTACACTAACTAATTTGTCTGAATATGGGTGGACCTACTAAATGTGCTGCTCATAGATCGCATCCCCGTTGGTCATCATATTCGACTATTCGACTACGACAATCACTTGACCATAACAACGTTACGGTAGGTGACTCAAATATCTGGATAGCCTATAAAAGATTCGACCGAGTATTGTTAATTTGTTCTTAAGAATTGAAGAGTTCCGTTACTTCGTCATGGATCCCGTAATCAGAACCTAACCAAACTCTCATCAAACTACCCGTGAAATACATCATTTCCAAAAAAAAAAGAATCATCGAAATTAATTAGCGTGATATTGAGTTACTCGTCCATTTGTCGCGCACATGCTCATCCAAATTTAAGATTCATATGACTTTTTCATGGATGCCATTGTCAGAACTGAACCAAATTAAAATGGGACCACACGGGAAGCACTAGCTTCCAAATAAAAAAAGAATTATCAAAATCGGTTCAACCAGTCGAAAGTTTTGAGGTAATAAACATAAAAAAATACAGTCGAATTCAGAACCTCCTCCTTTTTAATTTTGAAGTTGATTAAAAATAGGACGAGTCAGTATCATTTATGACTTACGTATAGTTACATTATAAATATTAGTTATTTTATAAAATAATTTAAAAATAAGTGTCCTAGTTGAGGTGTTTCGGTTTTACAGTATAATAAAAATTACGTTGTTCATATCCAATACATATTGCATATCCAAACTTTACATTTTTCGTAAACGTTACATACGGCTTTCGTTGGTTTCACTTATAAAACCGCTCAAACCTAGTCACGGCCAAAGCCGGTCCAGTCCTCGCGCAATGATGATGGGCCCGCGGTCGGTGGGCGCTCGTTCTCATTAGCTAATGTGATGAATGGGCAATTCATCATTTCGAAGCATTGACGGATGATGTACACGCGCTTTTTTCTCGACGATATGAATACGCGATGAGTCATCGACGCCTAATACGATTCTTTTAGACGGAAGTCACGCCGTGGAGACATTAACGGTTGGCTACCCCTTCGGGGATGCACGATCCAGAAAATGTTTTAGTATTGTGTTCGCGTTCGATTCTCCATGCGTCACGACAGAAAAACTGTGGTAGGATATTGATAACGAAAAACTTAAAATTTACGTTAAGTTTTGAAAGTACTTACTACACGTCTATCGCAAGTCGATAATTGGGGAATTCTTTTTTATTTTATATAGATATAGACGAGTTAGACGTCTCGTAAGACTTTTCATTCGGTGCGTCTTTTGCAAAGATTTGCTTTCAGTCTAGTATAAAAATAATTTAATGATATAGCCCGAATTTTTCCAAAGCTACTTTTTGAGAGATTAAAAAGGAGAGGTTTTAATCTTTTAACAGGGCTAATGTAAATATTTGAGCATAAATTACTAGAAAAAAAAAAATGGGAGTTTTTACGAGAGTATTATTAAAGGAACATTTTAAATTCTCTATTAAGAAATTAAAAATCTTCAAGTAATACTAGGAACTTGTACAAAATAGAGGTTCACTTAGGAAGACCATTTGACATTTGAATAGTATATATGTATTATGCACCCGTTAATTACATTTCATTCGCAATAATTGAATGAAGATACTAAATAATTTATCGGGTAAGCAAGGGGTTAAAGCCGTATAAAATTGTAGATTTCATATTCATATCAACCGTATATTGTTATAGATAAATGCATTTCTAAACACTTTTTAAGTATAATTATTTCGTAATGTGGTACAACGATATCCTGGCCAACATGGCTTGCAGCACACCGATGGGTCAACTCGACTGGTAAAATACCACACCCTCACAGAATAAGGACGTAAAATAGCAACTTCCGGTCTTGTGTGTCGTCCAGTGAGTAAGAGTTGCGGCGGCCCATTTTTATTCCTATTCCTATCGAAGAGGCCGGTAACTCACTTGATGATTTTGGGATCGCTTGTGTTCATGGGCGGCGGTGAACATCTACTCTGATGGCTATCTTGTTTTTGTCCGTCGAATATGTTATAGAAAAAAACTTTTCACTTCAGTGGGTTTTTGTGTTTCGGTATATTATGAAAATTTCAATGCCCGGACAATTATTAATTGGGTTACGCACAAGAGTCTCCTGAGCATTTTTAATTTACACTAAAAATCATAAATTATTACGTTTAAGGAAATAAAATTATTATTATTATTAAGCCTATAAATAAAATGCACGGATGCAAATGTTCTTGTCTATAATTTTATGAGTAATAATTTTCTTATCTGAATTGATCGAAATCCAACACAAAAGCAGGCGAATTAAAATATTGAAATTATTCCTCAAGTGTTTTATATATTGAAAAAAGCTTTTCAATGTTCTATGTGTCGTATAGAACATTGAAAAGCTTTTTAGGTGAGCGCCGTAACCACAGAGGGCTTCCGGTTCGCCGGCTGCGCTGTGACGCCCCGCGCCCCGCGCCCCCGCCCCGCGCGCCGGACACGTTATTTGTGACGACCGTAGTCGCTGGACTGATTGAACCGCTGCCAACGCATTTGTTTGTTTGATTAGTTCGAAATCGCCGCGAACTCGTACGACCGCGGGCGCCGTGCGTGTCTTACGAGCACTGTCGATCGACATCTGTCTACAGTCAAATGAATTTGTGTACCTTCTTAATTAGTATTATAAATTATGCACATATAATTAAATTAAAAAAAAATTATATTTAAGTATATTAAAATGTTTACCGAATGAATTTTATTAGAGTTACCATCTACCAATTTTCGTAATGGTTTTTATTGCATTATAAAAAATATTTGATCCTAATGTGTAGACATGTTTTTGACATTTGTTAAAAACGTAACAACGACTTAAAGGACAATCAATAGCAATAATAATTACTCATGTATCAATTGGCACTGTGCACGCTGAACTTTATAATGGTTAGTTAAAGCTTGCAACGAACAGGTGCAACCACCGTCGAAGGAAACTTCTCTGAGTATTATGAATCTTTGTTAATGCGACGCGACCCGAGTTTACATTCAAGTCGTTTATAGAATTTAGCGCGTACTGTATTTAACGATGAAACGTTCGAATGGCTTCTGCTAATTTTAATGAAAATGATGTCGCCTGGTAACGAGTACTGATAACTCATAAGAACTAAATTAAGATTCTACCGACGGTTCATTAACAAACAAAAAATTGGTTTAGTATTCTCAGTTTCGTCATAATATTATTATGACTACTTAGTACACGCGCAGTGTTACGTACTATCTATAGCTCGTCCAGTGAATTCTTATCACCGGGAGAGCGCGTTCATTGACGCGTCTCGTTGCGTAAGGCGGCGAATTTGCCGATCCGATCGACGGCGGCGGCGATCGGGCGCGATACCATCGCGCGCCGTAAACATACGTCGCCGGCGGTCGCCGGTAACCGGTTGGCGGCGGCCGCGGTGCGGGCTCGTCCGTCCAAATGAATGTGACGACACGGCGTGACGTACATCTCGTTCGGCGGGCGCTCCGTGCAGCAGTCGGGCCACCGCGCCTCGGCGACCCCACTTGCGATTCTCGCCTGAACGATGTAATCGTACCGGTGACGGCGGCTTAACGTAGTCTCCGGGGCACGGAGCGAATGATTTCATTTTACTTAAGTTACGATGTCATTCATCAATTCGCCCTCTATTTTTTGATTCGAAACCGCTAATTTTTTATTCGAAGGTGACACTTTTAACCAAACTAATTACCACCGCCCTTAAAAAATGTGACACGACAGTAATTACTGAAATTTAGATGTAAACAGAACTTCATCCTGTATCATCACAATGACCTTTTAGACGAAATCCTAGCTGGACTTAAGAATTGGCAGCTTTCAGCTCAGTCAATGAGTTTATTTAAAGAATGGACGCGACTCTCCGCCTGTTGTGACTTTAAAATGCATATAATTAGTTCGATGTACGTATTTATTGTGTTGACTAAGACGGATGAGACTATCAAAATAACGACTTCTAAAATAAAACCGTTGTAACTGTGAGTGTGAAAAGCGGCAGTTGGAATTTATGTACGGTTTATAATTTTGTATTGTCAATTCATTAATTGAGAATTGCTGTTGTGTTTGAAAGTACTAACGCGTGCAAGTAGACTAGTCACTTGATGCAACACTTTCTCTACGCTACAAAGGATGTGAACTCGGGTGACGCACACATTTGCCAACATTTGTCGTATGTTTAATCTCTACAATTTTAAAAATCTTTTCTCGTAAAAGTTAATGATTATCGATGTGCTTTGGTACATTTATTAGTATAAATTAATTATCTTTTAGAAAATATGGATGAAATTCTCATAAGTAATATAATAAGCTTACGTCGCCTCTGTAAGTCTTTGAAAAAAGTACATTTAGTCCAGCGTCCGAGAAGGATTTTTATCTGGATATTTAATCATTTAAACGTATTACATTTTGTGCATTCACGCAAACGAAGGGTTTGACAGCGCCCGAACTTAACGCGATATCAAGTCGCAGTCAGCTGCGTTTTCGTCGGCGCGTACGTCGCGCTCGTGCGAGCACGGCGCTCGCGGCGAGGTATCGATCACGTACGTTATCTCTGAGGCCGTGACCCGAAAAGAGTCCGTCCTGCGGATGAATATGTAACACGGGCTGTCCCCTGCCTCGGCGCGCGCGCTTGTTATTCAGCGGGCGGCGGCGGCCGACTGAAGCCATTACGTATACGCGCTCCGGGCTGCGGTGCGAACGAAGAGGCCACTACGCCTGAATTAGGATCGACCGGCTCGAATTCTGTAGATCTGACACGCGTCGTCTGCACGACGTCAACGCCTAGTCGACTCCGTGTGTTTATTCAGTGTCTTCAAACATTTTGAAAATTCAACTTTAGCTAATTAAATAAAGCATTTGTACATAAACACAATATAGACTTATGCGTATTTTAAGCAAGAGTAGACAGAGGTTGCATCTTCATTTGGTATGATAGTGTTACTGTATATCATTATCACTGTTCGAGTATTAACAAAGAATAGAAAGCAAACACTAAAAACACAGCAGGTGTATATTCAGTTATATTGTAGCGTTAAAACGCTACAAAACACACTACAATACTCAATAGATCGCACTTAAATGCTTCTATTAATCGTACTTCGTTTATTAACAGACTGATTACTAATAGAAAATTAACAACGCTCGAATTTCCCTACATTTACCCTCGAACTACTGATTCATTAAACATAAACTAGTCACAAATACTATCCCTAATTTTAAAATATATTCACAAACATTTCACGTTTACCGTAGGCAAACAAATATTTAGTATCCTCTACAATCCTCTTAGCAATCAAAATTCACAGATATTAATTATAAGTAGGTTATTCTGCTATTTTATTGTTTTATATATGATTGTAGTTTGCAATGTTCTTTACATTAACAAAAAAAAAAAAATTTTTTTTGCTGATATTCATCAATCATTTTATACAACTCTTTCGAGTGTTACGACTTTTTACTATGCCACCGATGTGGTTTACATATGGTTAGAACTAGGTACTCTTTTGCCGATCCTTTCGTCACGTATACACGCACTTGCCTTTCGTTTATTCCCTGTAGAACAGCCGCAGAGATCACAACTACGTAGCAATTTAATTGAATTACGACATTGCTAAGAACAATTGTCTCATTTTTTCTGGCTCAAAAAATTTAATTCGTTTTAGTATTTTTTAAGTTTTAATTTACGATTTTAGTTTGTATATAATATTTTTTTATAGTTCAACACTTATCCTCTGCAATGTTTGTCCTTGCGAACTTGCATTTCAGTGATGAATTAAAATTGTTTTATTTATGACATGGCAATGTCACTTACCATTTCGAGGTGCCATTTTAGGGTGTGCTTGCTAATGGATAAACGTCACTTACGAAAGACGAACAGGACGAAACCTTTCACACCCGCGATGTCGGTACCCACCCTGGTGATGCAGATGCGATGGTCAATTCTTATTCAGAAAACTACACGCACACTCGCAATGTGCCCAAACATAATCGCCGTTGTCGCCGCCCGTCCTCGTCTTTTACTTATTGGCTTATTCAAATTTTGCGTCTGGTCCTATTCATTTTCGTTGGCGGAACGAATGCGAATTTGTATGTTTGCCGTACCGCGTCTTAGCCGTCTAGAAGGCGTCGTGTCTATGGTTACGAACGATGTTTTGTACGAAGTCCCGGAATCGATTTGGTATTCATTATGTTGACGGTCGGCCCGACGCGCGCGCGAGAGCGATGTGTTCACCAAAGGATATTCTAGAACCTCGTGCGTAGGTAATCAAGGGTCGTCGGTGACAAAGTTTATTGACACCAGAAATCGTTTTATTGTAGGCTGCCTGTGCCTACATGTTATGTATATTCATGGTTCGACCCGTGTGAAACTTTGAATATATAAACTGATTTCTTCGGTTACTTGTAATTAAGCTAACTTATTATATGCAATAATAATTATTATTTTTATGTATTATAATATTTATATTTGTTATCTAAAAATTTGGTTGCCTGTAAAGTCGGTATACGGGCGAAAGTTTTACGTGACAACGACTTTGAATGGTAAAATCATTTTAATGTGAATATTCATTCGTATAGTAGGAAGAAGGATGAAATAATAGTAACAATTTAAAACATTTATTTATACAAAGAATTATATTTAAAACATTAATTTATACAAAGAATCTCGCACTGAATTTCATATTAACAAAATTTTATTTTTACCTTTACACATACATACGTATTTATATACAAATATACATACAATAACTTGCAATACATTTGCAAGCTATGCACTAATTCTCTAGTGCTGCGCGCGCGGCAGACCGATCATAGTTGAGTGGGAGAGAGACGCAAGGCATTCGGCGGGCCTCTCTCTCGTTCGGTGACTCATCGTTACGTTACCGAGCGTTACATTTTTCATAAGTGACTCCCAGGCGCAACCTAATTTAAGACGTTGTCACGTCAAAATATAATGTTTATAAACAGTATTGACATTTTTGTTACAAGCTGGCGTTGTTCGTTACGGTTTTAAGTTATAGTTTGCAGTATAAAAGCACTGTACCTACCTTATTTTCTTATCTCTAATGTCAAATTAATTGTCGGTTAGGTCTTTGTACACATTATTAAGAAATTTGGTAAAACCAAATGTGCATGCCTTAAGCGCTCGGGACACGTATGTTATTTAAATTAGAGGTCAATTTATAATATATGAGCTTTTCACCAAAAATCCTTTTTTTTGAAGTTGTTCAAAACTTTCCCGAAGTCACTAATTAAAATTATTATGCAATAATTATTGTTAATATAAACGTATTACTAATTACATTAAAATAACTTTGAATATATTAGAACGTTTGAAAGTAATTAAAAATAAATAAAAAAAAAACAAATTCTAGGACAGATTTGAATCCGGGCATCCTGCGCGCGCGACTTAAAGTTAAATAGTTGAAGTTGTTTTATTTTTGATGTTACTACCGCCATCTGTTGGCAATTACAAAAACATAAACCATTCATTTCAGATATTTAAGCGAAATGACACATCAAAACATGAATAACAGCGAGTTAAAAAATTCAATTTCAGCTAATCGGTACTATATCAAGCTATAATTTTCAATACAGTTATTCCTAATCGATTAGTGAGGGGATTGATTTTTAGTTATCTTGATCACACGGGTTTTTCAGGCGACAGTTGAAACATACCTACGCTCGCGCTTAAGGCATGCAAATAAGAATTTTCTTTCATATAAATATTCTTTTATTTCTATTTTTATTTGGAATAGCTTTTGGAAGAGTATTCAATTATTTACATATTTCTGATATCTATCGTCCGCTACGACGCAATAAGATTTTCTTGACTTTAAAAATATGTCCTTTATTGTCTATACTTACATATTTTTTTTAAGGTTTTTAGCTAGGCATCATTTATTATTATTTCGTATTTTTAGTGAATCTTATCTTATGACTAATAAATAATGAGATTTATTTTAAGATAATGGGTTCAATCCTCTTCATGGACGAATTGATTAAATTTTTATCTTAAATCAGATTAAACCACTCGCCCCGTGTCTCGGCGAGCACATTAAGCCGTCGACCCCTGACGTGTTGTTGTGTCGGCGACGGCGGTCTTCAGCAGCTTCCAATCCGCACTGCGTCAGCGTGGAAAGTTCATGATCTAGCCCCTCGGTCTGAGCTAAAAAGGTTGTGGAAGGGTATGCCTCAGCGTCGGGTCATTAAATCCCTGACGCATACTTGATTTAAAAAAAGTATCTTTAACGACTGTCTTTGTTTCGCGACTCTTCCCCTTAGTATCACGCTTGAGTCATCGAAATATCTGCTGTCGTTTGACCGATTTACGATATTGAGTTTCGTGGTCACTTAGAGGGGAAATCCATCTACTTCTAAAAAACTTGGAGTGCTCAATAGAGCGAGGCCATACTTCCGTCCGGACCATTGGTTCTACTTGATGACGTACAGGTGCGGCCGCACGTGTGATTCCAACGCAACTCGAGATCCATTACTTACACTCGGCTGCTTGCAGCGCAGAACTGCTCGAATTTCGGCAAATTAGTAAGTTCTGAATCTGTGACCTGACTCCTTGATCTTTGATGGTGACAGTTGATCTGATCTGGACCTCATGGCCGATTAAATATTGCACTCTTTTGTGCGTTCTATCGCATGTACTGAAAAGAACGGTCCAAAGAATTGTTTCATTTCATGCCACCCGCCGGTATCCAACACCGTACCACCCATTGTACATCCAAAATTCATCTAGTCACGTCGATGATCGGCGGTCTATTACAAGTGAATAAAATTTAAAGTAGTTGATACAACATACACTTCTAGACAGACTTTGTACTGTAACTCTGGCAAATTAATGGCTGTAATTCAATGACAGTGTTTTTGTTTTGAATTTTTAAATTAATTATAGTAGGTATTAAATTTTAAATGATTCGTAATTTGTTTTTAGTCCGCTTGAAACGGTTTTAGCTTAATAATTTTTAAAAGGGGGACGTGAAAATCAAAATTACTTTTAAAAGTGACTTTTTATTAAATGTCAGTTTAAAAGAAAATAGTGGAAGAGTTCCTAACAATAATCTAGTTTCCTTTCACATTTATCGGCACTCCGAGAAATGTATTATTATAATTATACAATAATAAAAATCATATTTAAGATAATCAAAAAGGTGTCCATAGATATGTATTATGCAATTTATAACCTTCATCAAGGACTGAAGAAGCCTAGGAATGTGGTGTCTAGATCTCGCACTGAGATACAGTAGGGAGGGTAAAAAAATCGATTTTCTTTTTGATCGTACACACTAAAACTAGCTGCTAGGTACCTCTAAAATAAAAGCTCTTAATATTAATGGGAAGACCATCCTCATCGGTGTTTTCTATTTTTAATTCAGTCATATAAAAATGGACATATCAACAATAGATCTTTAAATCAGTTTTATCTCTAATTTCTATAGAATATTGGATGCTTCTACAAAAAGGTCTCTTATACTTTTTTCATTAATCCAACCATTTCAAATATATTTAAGGTGCAAATTTTGAATATTAAAAAAAAATTGTATTTATTTTGTAAATCTGTAGTGTATCATGGCACCAATGCCATGGACGTATATTTATTAAGATTGTGGACAGGATACAACTTCGTCGTCGAATATTATGTATGTATTAAGACATATTTGCTGCTGTGAACATATTGAACGACTACCTCCATAGTACCGTATATAAATATTACATGCTGCCGAACATATTCGAACCGCCAGCTACCCATGCCATACACGTATATAATATTATGTATGTATTAAGACATATTTGCTGCTGTGAACATATTGAACGACTACCCTCCATACAGTTATTGATCCATAGCGCCTACATATGTACATAATGTATATAAATATTATGTATGTATTAAGACATATTTGCTGCTGTGAACATATTGAACGACTACCCTCCATACAGTTATTGATCCATAGCGCCTACATATGTACATAATGTATATAAATATTATGTATGTATTAAGACATATTTGCTGCTGTGAACATATTGAACGACTACCCTCCATACAGTTATTGATCCATAGCGCCTACATATGTACATAATGTATATAAATATTATTATGTATTAAGACATATTTGCTGCTGTGAACATATTGAACGACTACCCTCCATACAGTTATTGATCCATAGTGCCTACATATGTACATAATGTATATAAATATTATGTATGTATTAAGACATATTTGCTGCTGTGAACATATTGAACGACTACCCTCCATACAGTTATTGATCCATAGCGCCTACATATGTACATAATGTATATAAATATTTTTTCTTCACAAGTACACTTTTCCGACTGGGAATCGGAACCGAAATTATTACGTGGATGCATATTTGGACGTGGCCTGATTTTTATGGCATTTTAAAGGGCAAAGAGCATGCGAGCCACCAGAGAATAAGTGATCGCCATCCATAGACGCTTACTATCGCAAAGAAATTACTTCACGCGTTCCCGCACTCTTAGAAAGGAATAGGATATTAGATGGGGAGAGGAGTGGGCCACAGGAACTTTTTGGTAGAAGTAGAATATCTGCTGAAGGGGCGAGTGGCTCATTGTGGAATTTTTAACTCAAGACGAAAAGCAACAGGGGAAGCTGCTAGTTTACGTGTGTACCTGTTCTGTAAGACTGTGGTGTCTCATCGGCCGAGGCGGCCCATTGTCGTGCCGAATTGGCCACAGCACGGCTCCGCCACATTAGCCAGTAGTGATTTATGGCATATTAACTGAGGGACAGATTTTATTGAATTCTCTAAGCTTTCATCTTTCCATTTTAAAGAAAAACAGAAAATATTTTCGCTCAATGGGTAGTGTTGTACACTATTATGCAAATTAAAATTTAATTTATTTCCCATCGGTTTGAAAATACAAAAAGGAGGACTATATTTCTTCGAGTATATAATCATAAATCAAATTTAATACCATTGTTTCGTAATAGGGGTATCGAGGGACCACGCAGGAAGCCTTCTTTGAATTGAAGGAGGAGAACAATTGAAGGATTGTTCTGTGATAAGGAGCCATATTGCGTTTCAATAACTGACAACATTTCGTCATCGTGTAGTCTTCGCTCGCGCCCAAGTACCGCCCACATATTTATGTCCCACGTCAGGTCAGGGTCGGTCGTCAGTGTAAGTACACTCTAAACGACTCGCTAACCATTCCTATGCGCCTTCGTCTATGTAACACGTGGAAATGATAGCGGCCGACAATGGCTAAGCATGACATGCCGACTCGATCGTTGCAAATGAATAAGTACAACACGGACGTAAAAAAACGAATGACTCACGGCGGCGCACGCGATTTTCCCAGAATTATTTATATTTTCGTGTCAACCTTATTTACTTCGTTCTCCCCGTGACGATTGTTCGTGCTGTAATGTGACGATACCCTACGTGTCCTTCATATCGACATAACCCGTAGTACCCATCTGTCCTACCGACGTTACATGAGTTAAATAACAAATCTTTTTTCTTTTTTTAATTTTTGATATTATTGTTTTTTAGACATTATTTGGTAGACCATATTGAAGTCAACGTAGCTGCAGTAGGAAAATGGGCCGGCTCGATTCGTAAGATTACTATACTCTCGCAGAATACAGATGTAATGTAGCAACCGCCGCTGTTGCGTTTTATCCAGTGAGTGAGTGATATCTTTTGAATTGAATATGTCTTTGAATTTGCTTCCGTAATGGGAGGCAATTCAGAAAACTGATCATAACAAAATCGGGGGTTACAGTTTGATCCTGCAGTTACATATCTATCAACTATATTCAAATTTTACTTACACCACTCGACAGCTAAAGGATCAAATAATTCGCTACTTTTAGTGAGGACTGTGGAGCATCGCACACGGCGCAGGGGGAAGAGCCGATATTTTGAGGTCGTTTCGCTGCGTCACAAAATTTATTTTTAATATAAATTTATTTATTTTATTATAAATTTATTTTATTATAAATTTATTTTTAATATATATTTTGACTTGGAGCAACTACTATTTTCGTTTAAATTTCAACTGTTAGCTCTTGTCAAAATCTATCCATTGCTTATATAAAATATTAGTGCGAAAAAAGTTATAGTCAAATATATATAGTTAAATTTATAGAGTTTAAATTTAAATAATGCAATATCGGCCTATAATCGTTAAAAAGATAAATGAAAATATAAAGATCGAATACAGTTAAAAACGGTTTCTCAAGATCAATGTACGGATGCCCATAAAACACTACATGACTGTCGGGGACGTAAAAGAGTGAAGGCGTCCGAGCAGATCAACGACGGCGCCAATACTTTTGCGGTTGAGGCGACCTAGGCTATGCAAGTGGATGATGTAATAGGGTCTAACTTCATGTGGCACAGTGTTGGAATATTGCATGATATGTTTTATGGGTGGACCATTAGGCCATTAGATGATCTTAGTGATTGAAAATGATAAAAAAAAACATGTCGTGTTACTTATTTGAATTATTTTAAATAATTCCTATTTTCAGTTTCTGAAATATACTGCTTTTTGTATTCCTAGAAACCATTGATTTATTGGTCCGTTTAATCTGAAGTCAGAAAGTCCTCGGATTCATCAAGTAAATAGGATGGTTTTTAATGACAATGATTAGTCGTTTTCTAATTTTTGATAGGCCATCAACTACCACACCCACTACATGCACTTAATAGCTAATACACCTAAACTGTAAAGAATTCACCTAAAAATCTTTGTACGTGCTTTTACAAATTTTACATCTGAATTTCTTTATAAGTAGAAACTAAATTTAATTTTAGGAATTGAAGTCGATTTCAGAATGGTTTTATTTACATCTGCTTTTTTGCACTCAACATTAGCATTAGTGTATGAGGTGTTTTATTTGATTTGTATTATGACGAATGAACTATAATTACTTACGACTATCTGGATTATGTTTTATCAGTTGTGTTGCGACATACATGGCGCCAATTCGTGTGGGCGTCGTGTGCTCGTGCGCAACCTAATGTTGTGCAGTTAGGTGTGTTTGACGAGACGGGTGGGGGGTCACGACCTGTGCCCGCGCGTGCGCGTCGGATTACGTGATGGATCCTATCTACTTAATATTGTATGCTGTGTTTATTATTATATTAAAATAATACTGTCATGGTTGTCCTTTTGTTCATTCTTGTGTGCCATATTGCATTTAATAATCTAAAACGATATAACGAATATTGTTCATTCAATTTAGTAAACTACAAATAATTATAACCGAAATTATATTATCTCGAAGCGCTCTAAGTTTTCATGCGCGATAGTAGACGGTACTAGAATAAACGAGTGACAAAACCAGATCACGAAGTCACTACTAATCGCTGTAATGCCACAGGCGCGGCGCACATCTACCGGTGTGTTTATCAAAGTGGTATTTACCGTAGAGGCGGCCGCGCTAAGTATCTCTTACCGCCGCCCAATATTGGCGCAGGTAGTTAGGACAGCTCGTGACGCGAATCCATTACGCTAATGGCCGCGCAAACAGATACGGTTATAGTGGACACACCCCTCTCGAATCAGATTCCGAACTGTGGTGAGCGCGACGTGCTACTCGAGGCTTGAGAGAAGTCGGCCCGTCGGTCGCCAAGCGGACGGGCGCGCGCGAGCATCGCCGACTGTGTTTGCTTCCACGCCTCCACACAGCTCCACTATAAAGCCCTAATTGAAGATAAAAGTTTGCAACTTCAATAAGTTGGAGACGATGCGGCCTCTACTGTGCTCATAAAGAAACAAAATTGTTAACGAAAGTCCAAAATCAGGACGTCGCCGCAATTTTTTCTTTTAAATTTATAAACTAGATGAAATACTAAAGCTAAACCATACTTTTATACCCGATAGTTACAACGATACGAATATCAAAGTATGTATATTTTTTATTTACAAATTTTAATTTTTTTTAATCGATATTATATAAAAAATTTAAAGTTTGATTCAGAAAGATAAATCAACAGTGCAATTGTAGAAAATTTAATCTAATTCATTCATACTTATAAGCAACTTCGCTGTAGAACCTACGTTTGAGAATATTAATGAATATTCACCAATAAAAAAATTATGACAATTTTTTGTAATTTATAAAAACTGTTCATATTGTGATTATAGGCAATGTGAAGTTTGTAAATTTAATATAGGATAAATCTTCAAAGTAAGACACAGAACATTGACCAGAATATGAAGGTTATTGCATTACTAATGTTTAATTGATATTATTTTCGTTATGGTACACATAATGTGTAGTTTTGGTAATTTAGTCTGCCTTCGTAAATAAATAAATTCTGAACTAACATAATGATGGTGAGTGCATATGATGAAGAAAGCTAAGTTTCATTTCGTTCTGCAACCACTTTGGTTTTGTTCTGCATTACTCTTACATGGTACTTTTCAAACTACATTTTAGTGTTTACATGAATACATACTTATATTAATACATAACAAAATATTTGAAAAGTATTATCCCTACAACCACGAGACACGGATACATCGTCTTGGTACGTAAACTTCCTGTTTTGACGAGGTGTATGAGATTACATATTACATGCCCATGTTTTTGAAAATTTAATTTCAAATATAATGAGTCAACCCCAACGTATGGTTTTAAAACATCGTGTTTAATACTTAAAACAAATTTCTCTGAATTTTTTTTGTGTTTAGTTAGATTTTCAATATTGTCTATCTTATTTGATATAGTAGTTCTTACGTACTCCCTAAAGTAACGATTAAAATAAATATTGTTTTGTTACAACCCTGGCTGTAAACAGTCCTCCATGTAAATAACCGCGAGGCGGCCGAGATCAAAGGAGTCCGTGCTTCCTTATCTGCAGTAGTAACACTGCATGACTGTGTTCGTTCTACGTCAGTTAAGCGTCTTGGTTTTAATTTTTTGCCAGAAAAGTTATCCTATTTAGATATTTTGATGTTATGCACAGCGTTAATAATATGTTAATGATCTCAATAGGTTTCCTGCTGCTTATGCCACTATTATTTTGAAACGAAAATTCTAAAAAAAGCTTTCGTAAGTATTACATCTGTGATAGTGATAGTAGATTAAGCCATTTAACTAATACATAATCAGAATTTCGCAGTCAATTTGTAAATTAAAATCTAACGCATTTATCTCAATGAAATTGTTAATACCGAACCATCTTAGTACTGCATCGAAACTTTAAGTCTTTGATTTATCTTGCCCGTTTTTCATGATACACAGTTATTGGAATTCATTTTAAACCCATAATTTTCATTATATCTACAGCACTAACACTGCAACTTATTATTCACTCAATATACTAAATAATTAAAGTATTTACTTATGCAACGGACTGATTTTATATAAAATATTTTATCTTGATCGTATACCGACTACTGTTATCTGTATTTCTTTTGTTACTAGAATATTTCTTTTTGTAGCCGAAACTGTCACTGCTGGCGTGCACAATGATTCCGCAGTAGCCCGTGGCACAAACGAGTGGAAACAATTTGATTCTCAGTTTCAAATTAATTACTAATAAAATTACCGTCGTAATTAAGTACGGCTATGGCATCATTGACTGTGTAAAAGCTGTTCATTGAAGGTACGCACGGAATTAGTAGCTCCTATTTCTTATCGTCTAGTGAATGAGAGTTCCGGTGGCCAACTCTCCTTTCATCCCCTTTCTATCCAAGAGGTCGGCAACGTACTGGTGACTACTCTTGGGGTTGCGTGTTTTCATAGGAGACGGTGATCATTTACTGTGATGGCTCATCTGTTCGTTTGCCCTTAGCATATGTTATAAAAAAAGCAAGTGATACTGGGGTGCTCCGTCGACAGCAAGAGGTTCGATTCCTAACACAAAAAAAAAAAAAACTAAAATTTATGTATATCCCTTTCCATATTTTGGAAAATTTTGAAAAGCCACATAGCTGGAAATTAAAATAATAAATTAATATTAAAAAATAATATTGATTTAAGTATGATTATAAATAATCTCATATTTATAAACTGCGCCTCCCTGTGTAAGCATATAACTAGGCTTGTTAAAAGCTAATGTAAAGTTAATGTTGTAATAATGTTTTTCCGGCAATTAATGATTAGCGCGGAATGTCTGTTGCGAATAAGCAATGAAAAACTCGCATTGTCGTAATGCGGCGTGCGGGTAGCCTTGAACGGGGCGCGGGGGACGGCCGGGGCGGCCGCTGTGACTAAAGGCGGCGACAAAAAATCGGTCAAGAGCGACGTGCGTCTCTGAACAGTGGTTGCGTAATATAGCGTATATGGAGACGAATGTAAGTCGGCTGTGGTCGGTTATTATTGCGTTTGCTGAATATGTTATTTTTTTAATGTTAGAGAAAAAGTCCGGTCGTGTGAAGATTTCGGCGACTTGGTACGTAACTAAAATTCAACAAGTACACGACGCACACAATCTAAAAAGTAAGTAGTACCTTCCTAGTTACTATGTACAAATTATTCGCCCTAAAACATGACATATTCATGTATATAAATAAAAATCAATGTAAGTATTGTTACGAATTGACCCTATTAGGGGTTCGAAGATTGAGATCAGATGAAAGGAAACATCTAAAACGGCAGAAGGTGTATATTGAGAAACAGAGTCACAATAAATCGCTATAGAACCAGTTGATCGCATGTCTGTCTTTGATCGTAATTGACTTGTGAACGCTCTAGTCGCAGTGATAATACTCAATTTCTGCATGACACACTTCACTATTTACACCGACCGACTGACCTTTCAGCAGGTACTCGAATTATCTGGAATAAACAAGTCGTAAATATATTATGTCTGATACAGACAAACATGATTTATGGCCCCTTGAAAATTCCACCTCATCCAAAATAAATCCATTTAATAATAAAATGTAAGAAAAGATAAAAAGCGTGGAGCTGCGGGCACTAACGATATGGGTAAGCAACCCACAAGGAGCAAGAAAAGGCAGAACAACGTCCGCCGGGCCAGCCAGTAGAGTTATAAATTAAATTTGGTCGTATACTGCGAACAATATTATTTAAAATATATTTTATACACTGGATTCAAGAAATCACTCGCCAAATTTCTGTTTCGTTAAGATGTTTGTCTCATCTTCAAATTAATACGTCAGTACAACATAAATAACTGCAGACCGTAGATTCAGTTTAAAATTAATCATAAAAGTTCTCCGATTTGACTCCACGTGTGACATGGAGATCGTCGTCACAATGCATGCGCGGAGCGGACCTCCCAGTGGCCGCGTCGGCGTGCGCCGGCGGGGCGGGCCGGGCGCGGCCGCAGACGCGCGGGAAATCGATTCGATCGGTCAGTGACGTGACGAAGCAGCGGTCGGCGCTCTGCCCGTCAGCCGCACGGAAAATCTTAACAAATATTACATAATTATATTGAGATGTTGTTCGCTAGGGTTTGACGATAAACTATTCTTAGTCGTGTCATTGTCGTGGGAATTCATTACGTGGGGGCATATATTTTTTCCCCGGATAACCCTCTTTTGATCGCTAGGGTTTGACGATAACCTATTCTTAGTCGTGGTCAGTAAGTCTTTTCCCAAGAAATCCTCAAGAACAACCCTGATCTTAATAACCTTTTTTTTATTTTTATATTATTTCTCTAATATTTATATAAAAAAAAGGTTTTACGTTATTGACGTGACAACGTCTTAAATTAGGTTGCGCCTGGGAGTCACTTATGAAAAATGTAACGCTCGGTAACGTAACGATGAGTCACCGAACGAGAGAGAGGCCCGCCGAATGCCTTGCGTCTCTCTCCCACTCAACTATGATCGGTCTGCCGCGCGCGCAGCACTAGAGAATTAGTGCATAGCTTGCAAATGTATTGCAAGTTATTGTATGTATATTTGTATATAAATACGTATGTATGTGTAAAGGTAAAAATAAAATTTTGTTAATATGAAATTCAGTGCGAGATTCTTTGTATAAATTAATGTTTTAAATATAATTCTTTGTATAAATAAATGTTTTAAATTGTTACTATTATTTCATCCTTCTTCCTACTATACGAATGAATATTCACATTAAAATGATTTTACCATTCAAAGTCGTTGTCACGTAAAACTTTCGCCCGTATACCGACTTTACAGGCAACCAAATTTTTTTTAAAAGAAATATTAAAGTTGCCAAATTAAAATCTTCAACATTTATGCTTTTTGAGAAATGACGGACATCGCCAATATTTTAATTACGATCTGGCTCCTTATTCTATTTTGCTTTTGATAACGCTGGTATGAGGAAAACGACGAAGATGAAGACTTCGATACACAAAATGATATTTTAAATTAAATTTCATTTTTTTGTATATATTTAAATAAATAAGAAAAGTTAAATGTCCAATGTTTTATTTGTAATTTTGATGTACGTAATTGTTTTGATCTATTACTCCCTACAAGTTTATCTGAATGAACAATTAAATATTCAAATTTTAATTTTTTTTCCTTTTGTAAATAACTATTATAAAATAACATATAATCCATAATTAATAAATAATTTCTTATTTATTGTTGTATTATCAATAATAGAATAAGTAATGTATGAAAAACCGATTTTACGTAGATTAGGATTTTAGCCAAAATGGCAAAAACGAAACCCTTAAAGGTACGTCATGTCCGTATGTCACAGGCATTTCATTGAAAAACGACAAGATGTATTGTATATACATTGATTAAATCCGTAGTATAGATGTCTTGTATAAACCACTACTAAGTTTGGTAGATAAATAACAAAAATAAATATTTTTAGAGGGGCACTCCATGCATGTAACAAGCTGAAAATATTTCTTTTCAGCAAACATCAACGTGTGGCATATATTTACAAAGTTCTTTTAAAAACACTAAGGTTTCTAAGCATTTTTTTGACTAACTGAATATTTTCGGAAGTAAGTACTTCGAAAATAGCAGAAATTGTGTGTCCCCCTAAAATATTTTTACGATTGGAAGTACATTTTTTATCATATTTCATGTCTATTGTGTTTTCATACAATTTGACACAACTACATCGTCTAACGTCGACACCTAACGTCGATGTACGAGCTTAAGAGTTTATACTATTATTACATTAATATGTTATATAAAAAAAAAAACAATTTCCAATGCGCCCAACATATTTACAACATGTTTCTTTTATCATTAAACTATTAATGTATTCTCAAATTGTACTTACTGCCAAGTGCTTCTAAGCGATTTAATTATGTCCGTGCTCTGCAGATCTATGCATAATATAATCACGCGTTTCATTTTCATTTTATTGCATCATTAACGATTTATCGTGTTTGTTATGGGCGTAAAGTGTCACGAGTGACGTAGCGCTTGGCGACACAATCGCTCTATTCTGGTTTTGTGTGCGAAAATAAGCATGACACGCCCCCGCCACGGCCACTGTACTGAGTAGGACGGCCACTGTCTGCGTCTAGGACGTTCTGCAGGGTCTGAGGGGTGTGATTAAATAACTAGGTATGTGGATTATGCAAAATCGAGACGAAGTGTGGCCCTGTATCGCATTCGGTAGCCTGACGATGTAAAACGACTTACTGTAACAGATGCAAAAAATATCTAATCAAGTAGGTATTGATTGTATAATAAGAGTCGATTTCCTAATATAACATAATTTCTCCAATAATATATAATAACGGTGTTGTTAGCTAGTGATACTCAAATCATAAAATGATTGGCATATGAGGATGAATAAAATCCAAATTCGTATTTGGGATTGGATGTGCAAGTAATAAAAAAATGTAGATATTGATAGTTTATGTTTATGATTAGATAGCTTATAGGCTTAAAATTAATCATTATCACATGAATTTTTCTTTATTTTTTATGAAATATTCTTTGACAATTGTACGAGTGCTATCGTCTCTGAAATAAACCAATTAAAACATTGAAATTAAATAATCCAATAAATAGCAATGACATTTCACAGAAGTGTCTACAGACTAAACTAGGGCAAGTAAAAGAAATGTATTACTTTTGAAAAAACATAGGCTATGTTTTTAAATAAAACTGTGAATCACTCAAGTCTACCTCAAAATATTAATAAATTGTTAATAAGATAAATAATTAATAAATATTAATAAGAAACGGAAAAGGTATGTGATTCCTGCACCTCGAGTTCAAGTACTAGCGAACGAAATTTATGAGTATTTAATTTACACTATTTTAATTGAACAGGTATTAACAACGATTCGCGTAACATATTGCTTCTTATAAGTTACTACATGTTACTTAATATATAAAAAGGGTTGTATATTTTTTACGAGAAATCGATTCGTTTGTGTTTGGAGGTTAGCGCAGAAAGACTGTCTGAACGAAAAACATATACCTTGAGAGCTTTATGTGATTACATTTTAAAGTCTAAAAAACTAATAATTATGACGTCATAAAGGTCCATTCGGTGATTAGAGAAAAATATGTGGTTGAATTTTTTTTCCTTCTCCGTCTGATGACGTCATAGAACGCGTAAGTGCATACTGAAATAAGGTACTAGGCGTCGTTGCTGAGGACCAGATGAGATCACGTCAAAAGTACTCTTGGGTAAAAATAATATTTTATAGAGTACGCTATGATTGCTAGAACGTTTATAACAATCAATTTGCGTACTAGCACATTTTTGGCGTCTAATTGTAAATCAATATGCAAGGTGGAAACAAAAAAACGTAAAAGTAAAAATGATGTAACATTTGCGAAAGACGGAACTACTTCCGGAGATGGAGAGCAATCACCGTCTATCGTTCAAGGAAAAAGGCACATCAGAAAGTGAGATCGGCCGCGCTCGGGGCGGCTAAGACGGGGAGTGCCGACGACTAAAATCGATGTTTTAAATTTTACACCCTCGCATGTCGGCCCGCTAGCTTCAGGTGGTGGTTGAATGGGGCTTGACTAGATGTCGACTGCCCGAAGCTATCTTTTGATCTGACCTAAAACACTTTGCAAAAATCGATCTAATTTACGAAATAATATCACTTGATTCTGATTGCGTGTAGACTCCGATCACCACACCGACTACAACACATTAGGTCTTTTTTGCGATAGAACTAATGTTCTGCGTGAATTGTTTAGGGTTGTTATAATAATTGGCCCTTATATGAAGTGACCATAATTTTTTTCTTGTCCCGAATTGAAAAAGCCGTATCTAAAGTGATGTTTAACTTCACTCTCCATTTAACTTCGCATCCGAACACTTGAAAAAGTTAAAGCCAGGCTCCGATCGATTTGTGATAGACGAACTACAAGCGACTTTTAAATATTAGGTCGAGAAAAAGTTTATCGTTATTTATTAGTAAAAAGTTATAGTAAAATCTCTTTTGTTGTACTGTTTGTATTTGGTTGGTTTTGATACCATTAAATAGATGGCATTTTTCAATTATTTTTCTGCCCACTGAAATTAGTAAACCCAATGTAGAAATTCGTAACATTTTGAAATCTTATTAGAAAAAGACAAAAATGCGACGCAATCTGCGCAAAAAATTTGTAACGTTTATAGACCTAATGCAGTTTTGGTAAGAGTAACACAAAACTGGTTCTAACGTTTTCAGTCCAGTAGTTTTGATGTCAAGTCTGAACCTGTCCTCTGATCGATCTGTTACGGATAAAGTCGATACCATTTTGTGAGAAATAAAGCAAGATGGGGATGTTAGTTTTGGCGATATAATTGAAGATTTGGGGATTGACCACAAATTAGTTTTGACCCATTTGAAAAAAACTGGATATAAAAAAAAGGTCGATACTTGGGCCCCACACTAGCTCACTGAAAGAAATCCATGAATCATGTACTCATTAGCGAATCTCTATTGAAGTGTATTGAAACCGAACCGGTTTCGAAAATATTGATCATCTGCAACCTGAAAAATGGATTACCTACAACAAGAACATGTGAATAGGGTCATGGTCAAAAGGCAAGCAAGCACTACAAACTATAGCAAAACCCGGATTAACTCGTAATGAGTTAATGCTATGTGTATGATGAGATTGGAAGGGTATTATTCATTTTCAGCTTTTACTGCTGGGAAAAATCATCGATTCGAATGTCTACTATTAATAGCTGGTGGGAGTCAAACTAGAAGTAAATAAAAAACGGATAACGGAAAGGGTGTGGTTTTTCACCATGGTAATGCTAGGTTACACATATCTTTAGCCTTTCAGCAAATATTAAGAGAATTTGGTTGGAAAGTGTTAATGCGTCCACCATATATCTTTGACCTTGCATTCTCCAATTTTCACTTGTTTTGGTTTCTTCAGAATTCCTTTAGGTAGTGTTAGGTTAATATCGAGAGGGGACTATCAATATATGTATATTGTGGGGCTTAGTTAGGGGCGGAATTAGGACCTTTGGTGAAGTCCAGGGATTCAAATATTCAAATGAAAAAGTATCTTCATTTAAGATTAATATATTTATTGATCAGTTCTTCAGTATTTATTGTTATTACTTTCAATAAGATCTTTTTCACTTTAATTACAACAACCCACTTTTCTATCACTATTCAAGTTTGTGCTTTTGGGCATCAGCCCTCCTCCCCTTTTCTTGTTTTTTTTTCTTTCTCGTCCCCATTTACTCGTTATCTGCGAACTCGGACACGAATATTTTATTCTCTAATTTTAAATTAAAAGCGAACCCTCATTTTCGAAAGTACGCACGAAGGCCGGATGCCTCACATGCAATCTACTACATCTACTACAATATATATATATATATATATGTATGTACATAAATACATATATACACACATATTATATTTAAATATAAATAAAATAAAAAAGTAATTTCCGTTGCGCCACACCCACATTCTCCATAAATGCGTAAAAGAATCATTAGGTTATCATCGTTAGTTTCAGGTCAATCCAAGCAAATGCTTTGAAAGAAGGACAATTATATAGTTACAGCATAGATTAAGTTACAACCACGACGGTAATCTGTATGATCACTGCTATTTATTCAGTGTTTACTGAAGACATCGTCATTCACGTGTCTTTAATTGTTACATACATGGACTTATACGACAGACGTAAATGGTTCATCATATTTTATTTAAATATAAATAAAATATGATGAAAAATTATCTTGAATTTACTATGTAGGTATATTGCCAATATACATAGTGAACACAAAATATAAGAATTTTTCGAATCGCAATATGAATATTATCCCTGTTGCGGTCGAGTTATCAAAGTTCAGAATCGGCACGACAACGAGCTCGTTAATGCTCGGAACATTTCTTTCCAACGTTCAATTAATTACATTGCATTATTATCGTTTTATAAATAAACAATTCCCGAGAAGATTCTTTTTATTGTTTCGTCTTGCGCGGTTTCGTTTTCGGTTTAGGTAAACGAGGTACACGTTGAGTAAAATATTAATATCTCGTACCGCAGCGCCATTTAATTTGGCATCGGAGAGAGAGCTCTTGTATCCGACCGAATGGATGCCGATGCCGTCCGCCCGCCCAAGCGGCTCCGGCGGGCGGCGGGCGCGGGCGGGCGGCGCCCCGAGCTCCGACGATGTCGGAGTATTCATTTAGGAAATTAAAAAGATAAAAGCATTGTTGATCAACATAAGTGTTTATACTCTCTGATTGAATGTTAAAATTGATTTAATGTTGACCGAATTTAATATTACCTAGTCATTATTGGTAAAGTTCTCTTTATGTTTTTGTTGAAAGATATCATCAGCGGAACACGAATTTATGTTTTATGTAGATATATTTCGTGATTTGACTTTTGTGACATAATAAACGATGTCAGTCAACTGGTTGATTGAGATTTACGACCAATGTATTTTTCTTTTCTGGTTTTAACTGTAAGATGGTTTACGTTAAATTAGAAGACGCTCGCTTAATGCTCCATAAGTTTTGTATATGAATTTCTGAGTATCGAAAAACTGTAATTTGTACTGGGAGGTAGAGTGCACGTGCTTCCGTCCTATTCAACAAACAAGGTATTGACGGGCGCTAGTAGTTTGACTCTATTAGTATTGGAATTGCGCATATGTTTTTATAATAGGATTTTTTTGTACATATGTACGCCCAACTCTAATCGGCTCGTCTAGTTCAAAGTCTGACTTCAATAGTTTCTTGAAAACAAAAGAATACGATCAAACTCTCGTACTTACAACCGCAAAGTGAGAGACTTGTCAACAATAGAGATATGTACGGATGTCAATGTATGGGTCCTTCTGTCCAGACTCCGATTATAAAGGACTGTATTAGTTGCGTTACATATTTTCGATGAAATTTTCATTCTTATGTCAAGAATATTGACTAAATTTTTTATCCACAGGTCGATCCAAATAATAACATTAAAATTGCTACTATAAAATATCTGATATCAAGACCAATCTCAATATTTGGTAGAATTAGATTTTTGTATTATTTTTTTGAGAATCTGTCATTAGTATTATTATTTTTTTTCTCTGCATTGTTTGCGTGAACATTTTTATCACAACTATCTAGTTATGTGATAATTATTTAGGCCATCTTTTACGACTTAATATTTAATTTGCTTATAAAAAAATTCCCTTTCGAAATGTATTTGAACTTTAGAAATAACTAGTAAAAATAATACTAGAGTAGTAAAAACATTGTGTTCCGACAAAATAGTTATTGTTTCGTCGCATGTGTTCATTAAATTACACAGCGAAGACGTTTCAACCCGCGAGGTGCGGCGCGCCTGCGGCCGTCAGCGCGCCGTGGCTTGTTGCCGCTCATTGAGTATTTCGTTCGGGTTTTCCGACCGCGTTTGCTTTCTTCATTGGATTCTAAAAGATGCCTTATGATCGACGTCTGCTTATTTAAAGGAATTTTTGTTGCTTGGTGATCGCTATTCCCATTAATATTTAACTAATATTACTTGATATAAATAGATATCCTTAAATAAATTCACATAAACGCAATTACAAGTTGTGCACCGAGACTTTATATTTGCAGAGAACGGTCGTTATTCCCGGGAGGGCCGCAACTCCGCCTTGTTCTGTTAGCTATAGTACAGTGATGGCTACTTCTAAACCCAGTCTTAATTGTCAAACATGTCAAACGGTGTTGTAGAAACAGCAAAAACACCCTAGATATTTTAATAAGAGCCGTAGACGGATGAATCACGATCAAAAAGATAGATGTTTATCTAATCTGCATAATCGCCAGAGTAAAATTATAGGATCCCAACTCCATAAACGTGAGTTCATCATTTGGAACAGTAACTGACGAAATACTACCCAAAAGGCCGGCAATGCATTGATGACTCTTGAAGTTACTAATGTCGATGGCCAGCGATGACTACCTACTCTCTCGTGGCTCACGAGCTTGTTCACCCCGCGAAAATGCAATAAAAAAAGAAATAAGAATTGACTCAATTGTTATTAGAATATGCTTTGGAACTAATTTTGAGAATATTCGGGCAATAAATTATTTAACTTAATTTCATTGATTTTAAATACGAATGCAAAGTAAATGAATCCTAGTTAAGAAATTAAGATGGTTTCTGACCGTGCGGTTAGAATTAATTATTATTATTGTAAACTCATGCATGTTTTCCAGAAGGGTAGGCAGAGACTTAAGGTTCTGAGTCAAAATGGCAAAAACGGAACACTTATAGTTTCGTCATGACCGTCTGTCCGTCCGTATGTCATAGACATTTTACTCAAAAACTACAAGATCTATATTGATGAAATTTATAGTATAGGTGGCTTGTATAAGCGGCTACTTAGGTTAGTAGTTATATAACAAAAATAAACATTTCTAAAAGGGGCACCCTATACATGTAACAGAAGCCGTAATTTTTTTTTTTCAGCAAACATCAATGCATGTTACATATTTCGAAAGTTCTTTTAAAAAAACTTTAAGATTTGTAAGGGTTTTTTTTGATAAAATGAATGTTTTCGGAAATAATCGCTCCGAAAATAGCATAAATTATGCCCCTCTCCTCCATATTTTTAAACCGTATGTCCAAAAAACATGAAAAACTTAATTCACATTAGTTTAATCGACACTCCTATTTGTTTCTCTAGTTAAAGGTGACTAAAGGTCTTATACTTATTGTGTGCTGGAAACGTGGAAATACTGTAATTATGTAATTTTTTCATGTACTATATATTTCTTTGTAGTTGACGGCTTCGGAACCCTACATTGAGGAACGTCCGACATGCTCTTGGCCGGTTTTTTTTGAATGTGCCATCAATTAGGTCTGCGTAGCATTTTTAGGGCAGCTTTTGCCTACATTTGCAACTCAACTATTCGCTCTATAAATTTGTTTTGTCAGTCTACTTCCATTCGTCCTTTCCAGATGGTCAAACCACCACAACATACTTTTTTCTACTCTAGTTATTACGTTTTCCTTCAAACTACACAGCTCTCTGACATCGCTGTTCGTACATCTTTCATAAACGCTCCACATATATTACGCAGGGATCGTATCTCTACCACATTGATTCTACTATCATTTTTCTTCTGCCATACCTGATTTTCACTACAGTACATAGAGTAGGGATCGGGATCCCATTAAGTATGGCCAAACGCCTTTATGATGAGACTCTAACTATTCATAATAGCATGCAAGACTACATTCACTTTATTTCCCGAATTCACTCTCCTTTCAATATTCCTATCATGTTTACCAACATTTATAAACAAACTCTCCAAGTATTCAAACTCTATCTTGCTCGACTCTTTCGTCTTCTCTATATGTATATTCAATCGTGCATTCGCTTCTTTCACATTCCTCTTCCCTTATACTTATTTTCTTAACAGAATCATTCATTTTAATTACCATAACCTACAATTAGCACGCCGACGGCGCAAGGATTATTTGGCATCGGCGTACAGGAAGCGTTTGATAGACCTCATGCATGCTTAGTCCACCCTCATACTCTTTCAGACCACGCAGATAGTTATCCATGAATAGGTCGAACAGCCACGGTGAAGCTGGCTGTATGGCGTGTAAGACATTCTATCTTACACCCCTGCGAATGTCAAATCAGTCAGTGTACGCCCCATTTATTCTGATGCAGGCACTGGAGCCTCTGTGGAGAGATTCCAGTGCCCGTATCAATCCGCTACTCACACAACGCATGGGTGGAGTTTTCCATAGACACTTTTTTACTTTATTGCAAGCTTTTTCTAGATTAATTAAACCACTGAAGACCTTTTGGCCTTTGGCCGAAAAATTTTTCGGAATTTTCGGAATGTATCGCAGAGAAAAAACTTAGTCCGTACACTCCATCTCTTGTTGAAAGCTCGCTTGTACATCCCAGATATTGATTTCAGTCTCATTCACAATCCTTTCAATAACGATTTGCACATAGCTTGTCAACGAAGCTGAGGAGGCTTATAGGGCGGTTGTTTGTGCAAACTTGTTGTCAGTCTTTTTCTTTATAAAGAGGGGCCATGACGGCTTTGCACCAGTCATTGGGCACTCTCCTGCTAGAATTAATTACTGTGCCTATTTTAAAGTTATAAAATCTGAAGAAGCATTGCTCGTTGTATTACATACAATCAAAAATGTAACATGTGTGTAAATTTAATTATGAATGTAAATTTTCCGAAACGGCATTACTATTTAAATCTTTGAAAAGCGTATTTTGCAAAATGTTATTTTTATTTTAAAATATAAATCTAAACGTATGTACTTGTAGTTTGTTAGAACATTAAAAGATGACATTGTATGAAAGAAATAATTTATTGATTATTGAAAACTAATTGTAACATTAATGATGTAACTGTGTAACATTCTGAAAGACAGGTAACTGTTAATTTTTTTTTTTTAGAAAATTCTTTTTGGTGTTTTACGAAATACAACAGACGAAGTTACAGACATCTCTCCGGCCCTTGCACGACGTCGGTTCGCATTGTATCCCTTCCTTTGCATAACGTACGCGATCATTTATCATCGCGGGCGCTGTGCGGCGCTCTTGCCTCTCGTGTCGCCCACCTCCGATATCAGTAATAGCCTGTCCGTCCGTACGTGTTCGGACGGATGCAGATCGGGCGACTGTCTTGTTGCGTCGTACTCTATACCACATCTATATGTATTTTGTGCTATTTTGTTCCTTTACATCGACCCGCCTTTATTAAAGTGTTTTCAGGTAGTAAAACGGAAATTTTAGTGTCGCTTCTATCTTGTGCCTTTTGGAGTTCGGGAATAAAAATGTATGGTTTTTATTGTGGAAGTATTACGACATTGTGATGATAAGTTGTGGGCAATGCGGTGTCCGTCTGTTTCGTCTTTCAGCGCTGTTAAAGTACTTTTCTCGTGCAATGATAAGACGATGTTGGTTGTAAAACGTTCGTCCTCTTGCAAATTTATATCGTAAATTTTTTTTTTAATGTGTATAGTCTACGTGCCATTCTGCGTTAGAAACATTATTGACATTAAAAAATATTCAAATTACTTAAAATATCTATTGTAAATAATGAATTTTACAGTGGGCGAAAGCTGTCATCAAATATATAAACATTATTTAGAAAACGCGCTATGTACCACAATTATATATTATCATGAAGAATCTTTTGAGGACATCCAGGGTGTTAAAAGTAATGATATCGACATCTATACATCGGCGATATCGTTCGCATTTTAATATATCACAATCGACCATATTACCGATACACCGATAAATTTTAAACACCTCACTATAACCATCAATCGCGTAATGTAAACGCACCATCTCCGCGCTTAGTTCACTGTATCTAAATTTGAACAAAATGGCATAAAAACATTTCTGTTTTCGAATGAATCCTTTCCTATCTATCAATCTTAAAATTTATTACAAAAATGCTCAAAGGTTAAGAACCAAAACGGATTAATTGTGCACATTGACTTTGTGTAGGAACTTTTGGACGACCGTTATGATGTTTTCAGAAGAAACAACAGAAATGGAACTGATATGCACATGCGATACTTCTCCTCGACCTGATTACTTTAAAAATGTGTAGTAACACAACTCTAAATGTGCAGAACAAGGCATCGACTTCGTCGCTGACTGGTTTTGGGCGATTTAAATCTAAGCTAGTGACACAAATTTTGGCAATTAATTTTCATTTTTACGAAGTACTACTCATTTAAAAAACATTTTAATAGATGATATGTCATTTAATGATCTTTACCAGTGTAATCATCCTGTTGTCAATGCCAACCAACGCATTCTTGATCTAATCTTATTCAAGAAACCGTATTGTATAATTGTCCTGAAATCTAATGAAACCTCATTTAGGTATTAATTTACACAAATCTAACTAGAAATGACCAAAGCCGAAGAGAACACTAAACTTTAACGCTAGTGACTATAAAGCGATTAATAATGAGCTTAGTTTATTGGATTTTTTGAAAGTTCTATACAGACCATATAGGTGGCATATTTAATAAGGGCCAAATTTTAAGAACTGACGAGCTTGCATGAAAAGATTAATGTATGTCAGTGAAGAAAGCGAGATATGCAAAGAAATCTATAGTCTCTGCCTACCCTTCTGGGAAATATGCGTGAGTGTATATTATTATTTATTGGACTAGGGTTTGATCTGAAAGAATACTTTATCAGTATATGAGCAGATTAAATCTTTTTTTGCACTTTAATGCCAATAATACGCAAATTCACACTCATTCGTTATCACCATAACAATTTATATTGTATGTAGTACACCAGATCTCACATAAAAGTATTAAAAAGATAAGTGAAATACCATACTAGGCTTATAAAATATAATAATCTTTTAGATGAACTCACATACAAAATATTAACAGATCGTTGTGATACTTTAATTAAAGAACGAGTCTGCGAATGTGGTCTAAATATTTTTGGCAATTTATCAAAAGTAAAAAGGCAATAGTGTTTCTGTTCCAAACGAAATGCCTTTGGGGGAACTGAATGCTATTGGTGGGCAACTAATTTCCGATTTATTCTCGCGGTATTTCCAAACTGTACAGGGCCACCTATCCGAATAGAACATCCATCGATTTTTGTACGTCTTATGTTAACATTAATATTCCCTCGTTAAGTGAATGCTCAATCTTGAAAGATGATTTCTTAAAACATCTGTTTAGATCGCAATAAAGGAGCTGGCCCTGATTTACCGAAAATTTTTAACAATTGCACTAAACAATTATACAAGCCTCTTCCTCATATATATAACACTTCTCTAAAAACCGAAATATTTCCTATGCAATGGAAAATTGCTCACCTTATATTCCAAACCATAGATCTGTTTCAATTCTCTCAACTTCGTCTAAAATATTAGAATCAAATGTACGTAACAAAATTTAGTCTCATGTAAAAATCCTTCTAAATGTTAATCAACACTGCTTCTTTCCTAATAAATCTACCACATCTAATCTTGTGGGCTAGTAGAAAAACGAGATGAAGTACGTGCCCTCAGACACGGAGTTTGAAAAAACCGGCTAAGAACATGTCGGACCAATCTCACTGCAGGATTCCGAAGCAGTTACTACAAGGAAATGCACTATAGATGAAAAAAACGACGTTGTTACACTATTTAGTGTTCCGAGCCAAAATAGCAAAAACGGAACCTTTATAGTTTCGTCATGTCCGTCCGTCCGTACGTCACAGGCATTTTATTCAAGAAGTACTAGATATATATTCATGAAATTTATGGTGCAGGTGTCTTATATAAGCCGCTACTCAATTTCGTAGTTAAATAACAAAAATAAATATTTCTAAGGGCTACACTCCGTGTTATATGTATGGAGTGTTCCCTTAGAAATATTTATTCAGAAGTTGAAAATTTTTTTTTTTAGCAAGCATCAACGTGTGGCACATATTTCGACAGTTCTTTTAAAAACATTTTAAGTTTTCTTAACAATGATTCTGTTTACGTTAATAATTTCGGAAATAATCGCACTGAAAGTAGCAGAAATTGTGTGTCTCCCTTTATTTTCTAAACTAGATATCCAAGAAATATGAAAAATATAACGAAGGTAAAGCTTAATAAATACTTGCAACAAAAATTATTTTGAACATGATAGGATGTACTGTTTTTGAGTTATTGCCGATAAACTGCGCTTCTCAAGAAAGGATACACGTGCCATGAAGATACGCTATTTTACTGATGCACTTACTTTACATTAATTTACGAGTTATATTCGATATATCTACTTGTTTTTCTAGTTATAGGCGACTAACTATTCTATGCAGGAGACATGTTTAATATTTCACGTTATTGCAAATATAATTTCCTTGTTTTCATAGTAATATAATATTTGTCCGTTATTATATGTATGTATAAAATTGTTACGGCATAAGTTAAGTTATACCAGAATAAACCGGTCTCGAAACGTTCCGGTTCCTATAAACCGACTTAACCGGCGGCCGAACCGTTCCGTCAACACGCCGCAACCGCCAATCGCCTAACGTAACGCGCGGTGAGTGGCGGCGGCACTCGTGCTGCGCGGTCGGCAACGGCGGCGCTCCCACCACCTCCCGACACATATATGTCGGAAGGAATGTGTTAATTATAGGTGCGCGCGAGCATCCTATTTTTATGTTTCAAAGAACTATAAGAATCACTTTGAAGAGGCGCCGAAACTTTAGCGTTATCAAAATTGCCTTCTCTGTCCTAGACTGTTCTGACACAATTCTGTTCAGTTTTTATATATAAAATAATCTAAAATCATTATGGTATCGCCCAAGGTATCATCCAAATACTCCCCTTATACAATTACGTAGTATTGTAAACCCCGGCTACTAAGAGTCGCAATTAGTGTATTCGTTTTGGTCCGAAAAGTTGTGGTCAGTTCACTTCGATGCACATAACAAGTGGGTAACTCAAGCAATTTAGGAAATCACGGTATCGTTGTATGTGAAATTTGACAATCTGTTAGGTACCATCAAAATCATAATGAATATAGAATGTAAGAAAATTTAAGTTTGTATGTAAGGTAATAAGTGCCTTCATAGACACTTATTAGGAAGCTCTCACTAGAAAATTTTAAATATATCTTAATTTATACCTGCAAATGCCTACATAATGTTCCTGTAATATTACTAAACAGAAAATGTGAAATCGAACTGCAGATTAATTCGTGCTTATTTGGTATTATGGTGAACGAGGAGGTACTTATAATTATTAAACAATGCTAGCTTCGAACAGGTAAAAGTTGGCACATTCTACTTGGAGCTGCAATCGTACAGCGACTCGGGCGATACATTATGGACTTGTACGCGATTACGTGAAACAAAATTATTGGCTGTACTAAATAATAATATGCTTATATAGATTATAGTTACAGTGATGTTGTCAATTACGGGTTAGTTGAAAACATATTTATACGAATATAGATTTGAAAGGTGTATTATATCGAGTAAACTCGTTAAGTAGATACTTAATGTGATACATTTGCTATCTAATCGTTGTATATACGAGTTAAAATCATTTAACAGCGGGGGTAGCATATATTGTGTCGGCTCGGTGGCTATGCGTGTGTACAACAGAGTAGTCGAATGCGGCAACGAGCCGTCGACTAGTTCGTATAGCGATGGACGCGTGTGAGAATCGATAGGCGTGTGCGGACGCGCGGGCGGCAGTCCACGGGAAATCCATTTGCGACCGGCTGTTGTAGACGGCAGGGTCCGCCCGATGCGGACGTGGTCGTTGGACTCGTACACTCGGCTGTGTAATCGTGAGTCTTTGTTGCCGCCGCCTATAAATCTATATGAGCAGGTAAACATAATACGGTTCAGTATATTTTCCGCTTAGGTTTGTCAACTATTGTCTTTGTAGTTGGCGGACGTCTTGTTAATAAAAAAAAAAAATTGAGGACAATTTTTTTTTCATCCTCGATGTTGAGTCGAAATCATTATTTAGAAGTCCCTTGTCGTCGTACTTCACGTTCTTTACGTCTTCATGTACGCTAACAGATGTGGAATGAACTAATGAATAAGAATAAAAAGTGTGTGTGCGATTCACACACGATAGAAGTGAAACTTCAACTTCAAATCGACAAAAGAATGAGATGAATATATATATATATAGTGGTAAGTATATAGGTAAGATAATTACAAAGTTATTTATTTAAAAATGAAAGTATTTTGATTAATTTTAAAAGATATTTTATTTAACATATGTTATTTAATTTTAATTATATTTTCATTTTTTTGCGTCGATATTGACGACACATTCCGGCACTAGTTTTTGGCATCTTATAAAATTTATTATTTAGCACAACAAGATATAAAAATACTCACAAACATTGTTAAATAATAACATACCACGCTGACTTCTTACTAAAAAGCTGTAATACGCAGCCGCATACAGTGTACGGTTGTATTAGCTCACGTACTTTTCACATGTACTAACTAACCCACCTTAAATGCTTGAATACAAGCAAGTATTAAACAGTGTGCAATATACATACACACTGACATTTGCTCTCTCGCTCTGTCATACACATTTTTGCATTTGTGTCTCTTACCTATCCGACATTTGCTCTCTCGCTCTTTTTTACACATTTTTGTATTTGTGTGTCTTACCTGTTGTTTTTTCCGTTGTATTCGGAAATCACAACGATTCTATAGAAGTTTCACTTCAAAAAACCTTTTGAACATTTATATATGTTTGACTCAAATTTTCAATAACGATTATAAGGGAATTTCGACTACTACGCTTAGTTAACTGTTGAACAATATTTTATGTAGGATAAAGGGCAAATGAGCGTGCCAGTCCTTGTAAAGTAGATGGTCACCGCCGACCGTGAACGCTTACTACTCCAGAGGGGTACAAAGTGGGAATAAGCTCTTTTCTTTAAGACCACCCTCGATAAAGTTCGTTGGGAATGTCGCTGATGGTAAATCATTCCAGAGCCCTACCGTACGTGGCGAAAAACCCTCTTCGTTTGGAAGCACTCGCGTGCTAATTTGCTATTCTCTATTGAAACTTAATGAAACCGAATAATTTTTGAAAAGATTGATCATTGATAATGAAAAATGGATTACTTACAATAAAACGTGTGTAAAAGAACACGGTCAAAAGACAAGCTAGCTCCATAGACTAGCGATTCGCATTTCGATTCGCAAAAACTTGATGCTATATGTATAGTAGGATTGGAAAGGCAATATTTATTTTGAGCTTTACCGTCGGGTTAAACCATTAATTCGGATCTCTACTACCAAAAGCTGGTGAAACACAAACAAGAAGTAGAGAAAAAAACGGCCGGAATCAATCAACAGAAAGAGTGTGGTTTTTCACCATGATACCGCCAGATCACATATTTTTAGCCACTCAGCAAATATTGAGAGAGTTTGGTTGGTTTTAAAGCATCCACCATATCGTCTTGACCTTGCATCCTCCAACTTTCACCTATTTCGGTCTCTTCAAAATTCTTTAGGTAGTGTTAGGTGAACATCAAAATAGGACTGTCAAAACTATTTGTCGCAGTTTTTTGATCAAAAGTCCCAAAATTTCTATAGCAATTGGATTTTTGTCAATGTCTACAAAATAGGAATAAGTTGCTGAACAAAATGGCATATGTATATTTAAATAAACTACGTTGAACATTAATTTGAATTTGTTTACAAATTACAAAAAAAACTATCACCGATCCTATAATTTACAACTGTTTGAAATTTGAGATACGGAAAGTAATAGCATCAGTCTAGAATTGGTAAATGACGTACAATATTATTAGATAAATGAAAAGAAATGATAGTTCAACGTTTTAGTATTAACTCAGACATGTTGTTATAGTAGGAGAATTTAGAAATAAAATGTATACTTAAATTTTCGAAATTTTCAGTATCGTCCACGTTTTCATTTAAATATTCAATTTATCTTAATTGTCCCAATTGGATAAATAAACTAAATTAAATACAAACCTCGAGGTGAACGATCGTGTGATAAATGCTCGTCTTCGATATTGCTATAATTTTATTCTCGCTT